>VZRI01001619.1:61601-72409 GCA_013397515.1 Upupa epops | reverse complement strand
CTGGAAGGAAGCCCTACGAGGAGAGGCTAATGGAGCTGGGTCTGTTTAGCCTGGAAAAGAGGAGGCTCAGGGGTGACCTTATCGCTGTCTATAACTACCTAAAAGGTGGTTATGGTCAGGCAGGGGTCAGTCTTTTCTCCCTGGAGACAGAACACTGGAGACAGAACAAGAGGTCACAGTCTTAAGGTCCATCGCGGGAGGTTTAGACGACATTAAGAAAACGTTTCTCACTGAAAGAGTGATCCAGTTTTGGACAGGCTGCCCACAGAGGTGGTCGAGTCGCTGTCTCTGGAGGTGTTCAAGGTTAGGCTGGATGGGGTGCTGAGTGGCATGACCTAGATGTCAGATGTTAGGTTTACTTGGTTTATTTGATTTAGGTTGGACTAGATGATCTTTAAGGTCTTTTCCAACCTTATCATTACTGTGATACTGTGATAATGCCCTATTTAGTTTCATTTGAATTATAACTGTGTCCTTGCGCTTCATTCCACCTTTGATCTTTCCACACCATCTTACCCATAATCACTTCTGAGATTTCAATTTCTGTATCATAGTTAAGACTGCACTTATACTGCAGCACTAATGTAACCACAGGTCTTGGAGGACCGAGGCATCTGGGTGATTTTGCCCAACACTTGGCTGTTGAAATACTTGGTGTTGTAAAAGTGAGGGGAGTTTTATCAGACATGACAGATGATCTTCATTAAATGACATCGCATCAGTGTTATCACAACAGCACAGGACTAATCAAAATGAAACCCATGAAGTACATTATACAACATCTGAAAGAAAGATGATCCTACCTGTATCGGACATGCTCGATGGTGTCATATGTCAGCTTGCTGCTGATATTCTGACTATGAGGGTTGCCTAAGAGACAACAGATATACAGAAGTTAAACTTGAATCACCATTTTGATACTAAATTTTAATTTTACACCAACCCAGACTGAAAAAATGAAAAAGAAAGATTTAATGCATTTAACTTCACAGCAGGGCCCTGGAGCTCCTTAGAGAATTAGTCAGGAGAAGGGAAATAAAACAGAAGAAAAAAATCATGGCAGACCTTGAAATTTCATCTGGATCTCTCTCTACTACTTAGGCAGTCCCCTTAAGAAGAAAACATAATTCCATATGCACAGAAGTACTAGGAAAAACTACAGACAAGAAAGTGCATTCATGAACACATTTGTATACTAGCCAAGAGCAATTTAGAAGAGAAAGCACCAGGAGATAACAGTTATTCGTGAATAGAAACAAGAACCAACCCTACTTCGGTATTTTTAGTGTCTGAAATTCAAAAAGCTCAGAAAAATACAAATTTTATAGAAAAATTAATAGCCACCCTAGCACAGCTCAGCACTAGCATGTATCAACAATTAAGAGCACATAAGACGGGTAAGAATTTATCTTTTTTAAAAAAGATTACAGAAATACCCATGCAGGTACTTTCCTATTAGTGAATGCTTAAAGAACATGCTCAAACAGTTTGGAAAGAGCACAAGAAAAGATTACTCTATTAATACAATTCCTGCAGTATCAGCTACTCTCTTACCCAAATTTCAAAATCACCCTACTGAAAATTATTGAGTGAAGGTGTTGAGAAGACTGACAAATTTAGAGCTCAACCCCCAAACTAATACTTTGACTTATCATGTCTAATGTTTCTGTAATTTCCAATTCAAATATTCTCAATTTAGAAGTGAGACTCTCTCCTGCTTACATTACTTCCCCTCATTTGCACTCGCAACAGCCAAATAGCAGTTCTTCAGGCCTGTGCGTTATCACCAAGAAAATACAAAGCCTGCAAGTCAAACTCCCCCTTCACTCACATCTGTGTCTGCTAAATGGTGTCTTTTAATACAACAATTACTGCCTCAGAGTATCTGTGATGTAACTGAATAGACATCTGACCATGCTAGAGCTCTCGTTATCATTGTAGATGAAAGCAGTATTAAAAAAGATGTAATTTCTTCTCTCACAGGTACTATGAGAATCTACTCCAAACTGGCAGCACTATATCTATTCACAAGCACTCAACTGACTCACAAATTTTCTGCAACATCTGTTACTTCCTGTAAGGGTTGAGCCCAATGCTGTTTGCAATAACTAAGATCCGAGTGCACACATGTCACTGTACAAAGCTTACAGCGACAGGACATCAATTTTAAAGCCACTACCATGTGCATGAGGAGGAGATTTTAAGTGCATTCAAATCACCATAACTTGACACAGTACTAAAAAAACCCTCATCGTTACCAAGAACAACGTCTATTGCAGTGACACTTGAATCCACTGTATGCATCCCGGTCTCAGCAGTGCTCAGGAAAAAGGAGGAAATGGAATGTACGTTGGCACACAGAAATGAGAACTGCCTTCAACTCTTGAGTGGCTCTGCAGGTGACGAGCACAAGTGTGCTAGTGCCTAGGTGAACAGGGTACTTTTACAGCAGTGGTACCCTGTTACCAAGGGAGGAATCACTCTGCCTCATTCATCCAGGAGCATGAAAAAGAAGACACTAACGAAAGGGGACATAGCCCACAGACAGCAAAACACAGTAAGAAACCATGATTACTTCAGTGGGGCTCTCACGGCATACACAGATGATACTGTACTTCATGGCTGAGCATGTATCACTCGCATGTATATTGTCTTACCCAGTAACAGTATATCCTAAACAATGAATGCTGCTGCCTTTGTATAAAAGCATATTCAGTGTGTGCTTCTTGGCAAGGTAACAGTGATGGAGATAAAAGAGTTAAGTCTATCATCTTGACACAAAGTACTTACTGGTGGTGCCAAAGCGCCCACATCCACAGCTGCATGGCTACATCTCCACTGAGATATTGTGCAATTCTGTAGATATTTTTACTCACATTCTTGTATACAGGGTTGCTTTGGCAATACACACCCTTTTTGCTGAGTATACACCAGTCTTGGCAGTCTGGGAGAACTACAGCATCTATTCCCTGCCTGAAGTCACTTGGGATCTTTGAGCTAAGCTTTCTTCTAAATAAGATGCTTGTACTGAGCCACAATATGAGCCACAATATGAGCTCCCTGTGATGATTGTCACCGAGACAGGGACTAGTTTTGGATTCCAGTTCTCACATAAGAAATTGGTTTTGCATTTTGGGAGAAAATAAAAGGTCAAACAAACAGTGCTCAGAGGTGCACTGCACTGGTTTATCTCCAGCATGGTGCCCTAACCCCTGGCAAGAGTCAAGGTCGCTTTGATTTTTCTTCTCCAACACAGACATGTCCTCAGCCACCAAGGAACAAAGCTAGGGATGACCCAAAGGGACCATGACTCTTTTGTAAAATCAGCAGTCTTCCAACTACTTGATAGTGGTGATAAAGCTCCTCTTTCCAACAACTCAGAGGGCACAGGTCTGATGTATTTATGGAAACTCAAGAAGACTAAAGGGACTGTTGGTTTGCACTTACCATAAACGTTGTTCCTGAGGTCATCAGTAAAAGCTTTAAGTAGACTGTCTGGGAAAAGTGCTGAGCCAGCATGATCCAGGTAAGTAATCCCTAAATAAAAATACAGTTACTAGATTCAATTTTTAAAATACTTGATTACATTTTCTCCCATAGGAAGTACATCACTCAAACACCCCTAGTGCAATAAGTCTTGAGGCAAGATTCTTTTTCTGTAGGGACTAGAGGTCTCTACATCTCTTGAAAGCCACTGCTTAGGTACCTGCCAGAAGTCAGACATCATCCACAGCAAGGAAAACTCCTACTGCCTCCCCACAATAATAATTGTCAATAACACCAACAGTAGTGTTGCATCTTTGGTGACAGATGAAGCAACTTTCCCAAGAACGGGTAAGGCCTAAATCATGCTTGAAGCCTAGTGACAGAACTAGTTTAAGTTTTAATGCATTTAATTATTTCTTGCCACTCCATTCAACTAATTTTTTAAATCTCCTTTTACATGCTGAAGCTATCGGAAAGCTTTTAAATAAATGCTTATTGGAAACAAAGGCCTTTTCACATTCAGCCATTTCAGATTTCTTAATCTTTAGCAATTATTCTTCCATTTCTCCAGTGTGTTTCATGTCCTTTATTAGTTTTTTTCATTTCACTTACCTTAAGTATTTCAACCTATTTCAAATTTTAATAATGATGAATATTATTAAGATTAGAATTTATTATATATTTTAAAGGCATTCCCTTTGCAAAAGGATTTGAAACTGAGTTAAGCTTTAAACATGAAGCTCTGGTGCTTGCAAATATATATTATTATAAATTATGCTACTGAAGGAGTGATTCAGGGGGTGAGGATGTGATAAAACCAATCTGGGCACCCATTCCTTCTCTTCTTTTCAAAAGAGAAAAGCCTTCTGCTACCTCAAGACTTCCGCTCCTACACTGTCCAGTAAAAGGAGAATTATTAAGGATAGCTTGAAGTGAATTTTTTTCAGGTGCTGTGAGGGATGAACCACGAACAAAATCTGGAAGTACAGGCTTCCTAAGTTTATACTATTCTATGGAATTCTAAAACATTTCTTCCAAGTAGGGAAGTGGCAACACACAAGCACAAACTCATATGAGGTTGCAGCCAGGACCCTGCCTGGCACAGTACCATGGCCTTGGGGCACAGCAGCAAGGGGACGTCACCAAAGGGACACCAGTAGGGTGTCCACCCAAACAGGGATGGTTCAGTAGCTCTCATGAGCATCACAGGCAGATCCTAGTGATTCCCTCTGGAGGCAGCCAACTGCTGGTTTTGGATCTTTCCAACCCTGAGGGGGTTGACAGCATCAAAGTAGTGACCTAATCCTCCTGCATGAGCAAGAGCAGACAACCAGTTCAAACTATCAAACACAAACCATCTATGAACAAAGGGATGGCCACTTCCCATTCTGACTGATGCTCCTGTGAGGCAATGTGGACTAAATGATCTCTGTGTAGAGGCCCTCTAAATGTTTTTCCAAATGTGATTAACTACACAGCTCATTACATAAAGCAATACTGCAGCTCTCTGAAAAGGAAGTGAAAAAGCAGCTGGTCATTTTTTAACTTTCTCCTCTGGGTGTATTACTTTGAAGATGTGGGAGGATAATTAGCTGAGGAAGGAAAAATTATTAATTCTTACACTTTTATTTTCTCTTTAATGCTACTGTTTAATTGAAACTAGAGAAGAGTGGAACAGGATCTTTTCTCTAAGACTGTTCTGAAACTAATATCCTTATGGCTGTTGCACTTTTAAGCTGGGGTTTGTCTTTCCTGACTTATTTCAGTTTAGCTGTATTTTTAAAAGAAAGAAAGCAAGAACAAGTGTTACCTGCCTAACACTGGCAAGGAAAAGTACAGAAACAACTTTCACTTGCACTTTTACCTGAGTTTGATATCATACCCTATTTTAACTTACTGAATGCACATTAACTAAAAAGATCTGTCAACACATACAGAATAACAGAGTTCTTCCCGTTTTTAACACATAGACTGTTAGCACTATGCAATCATATAGTTTATGGGAAGCAATGGAATACAATCAATCAAGAGAACATTAAAAGGCAATATCCATCACGACAGAGTTTCACTGCTCAGGGAAAATGTAAAATTACTTTCAGTTTAATTTACATACTATTACGCTCGCAATGTATAACTTACTTCATTGATCTCATAATAGATCAACTGCTTGACAAAAATCACTTTCCGAAGCAGGGGTTTTTATAGGAATATCAAAACCCATTCAACCTGTTGGCATTAGTTATGGAAAATTATTCACATGAGTCCTGATTCATAAACTGTAATATTCACATGCTAATATTCTTGTAGATCAGTGTTACATGGGAAACTCTGGGAAACAATATGGGCCATTGAAGCAAGCCTCAGCACAGCAATCTTGTTCTCTGAAGATCTGATCTAGGTGATTCTTGACCTCAGTAAAGCATTTGACACAGTCTCCCCAGCATCCTGGAATAGACTGTCCAGGGAGGTGGTGGAGTCCCCATCCCTTAATGTATTTACAGACAGCTTGGCTGTGGCCCTTCGTGCCCTGCTCTGGAAGATGTAGTGAAGTTAGATCCTGGACTGGGCTGGATGAGCATACAGGGCTTTTCCAGTCCCAATAATTCTGTGATTTTTTTTGGTATTGTACAAACTTCTCTTTTAAACCCTGAAATTGTCCTTGATTCTACACATTTCTAAACTTCAACTGAGCATCACTTCCAGAAATGACCATTCTGTGTGGCTGCTCCATGTCTACCTCTGTACTCTATTGCCATCCTGTGATTCTATCAGTCACCAAAACAAGCCAGCCTGAGCTGTGACTTCATAGATTTTGCTCTCACAGCTCCAGCACTTCAAAATTCCTACTCTCCAGCTGATTACAGTTACATTGCCAGGGGTTTCGTAGTGAAGAATGAAATGTGCAGTTACAAGGCAACAACTGCACAGAGGTATGAATTTGGATTGGTGGGTGTAATTGCAATTGAGTGGAGTTATAAACAACAGAACTTGGGAAGCAAGCACAACCAGTGCCCCAAGGAGATAGCATGTATCTTAAACACAGCCACAGTAACAAACCAGTGCAAAGCAGATTATATGAAAACAAGCTGAAGGCGAAATAAAGCATTATCTGTCAAAAGATAAAACTGAGAGATTTTCATAAAGCAAAGCAAAAGCAAGAGAACAACCAAGTCACA
Organism: Upupa epops; assembly: GCA_013397515.1. Lineage (NCBI taxonomy): Eukaryota > Metazoa > Chordata > Aves > Bucerotiformes > Upupidae > Upupa > Upupa epops. The sequence continues at coordinate 65,747 of VZRI01001619.1, read as the reverse complement.
AAAGAGGAAGTAGAGGGCTTTAGAAAGGTTGTAGACAAGAGTGATATAATTTGGATGCAGTGTGGTTTTAGCAGGTAGGATCGTATCAGGTACTCCAGGTTATTTTAGTCATCTAAGTCAGCTAAGAGGTGGCTCCCTCTTTTCACTGACTGCAGAAGAACTTGGTCCCCCCCTAGGGATGCTCCTAAATTAACTGTCCAAAGTAGCTTTAGCTATGTAGTACATGTAACTTTCATAAAAGTGCCAGAAATACCACAATGACACAGGGCACAATTAGCCCACGCACTGTATAGACAGCCAGACAGATAAGGTCTTTGGTAATGAAGTACATTTAAAAAGCCAGTAATGAAGTAAAAAAATAATAATTAAAAACATCTACTTAATTTCGCTTCAGATTTGCTTTTGCTGCATATTTTCTGCATTAAATATTGAATGCATTTTGTTATCTGTACCTTCAGCTCCTGCCTAGCATCAATTTAGACAAAAGCTCTCAAAATCAGGGTATGCTTTCTGAATAACAATGTGCCTCTCACATAAACACTCCTGCACTGCTAGACAAGGTGATGCTTTGTTTCACTTGCTTCGGGCCAAGGTGTTATTCAAAAGACTGCAAAAGCATAGTGCTTGATGGACAAGGCCATGGATGCCCAAAGCCTGAATAGTTACCATGCAGTTATAGGAGATGCTGCTTCTCAGCAGGATTTGACTTAATTGCTACAGGCCCAGCAAAGTAGCACAGCAGTGGGCCTGCAGTCATGGAGCATGTTCTTCTTCCCACTGCCAGTCCTCCAAGTACAGCAATTCACATAATCACAGCTCTACCTGACTGTCAAACACTGATCTGCACTGGAGTGAAAGCAACCTGGGTAACAGTATCAGTATTTTAAGGGCTTCTAATGAGTTATCAATTTCTGCAGGGCACTGGTGTTTAATTAACGTATTTTAGTGTTTGACTTGGTGAACTGATTACAAAAAAAACAAAGCATGAAATGTGCAATTACATTTATCCATAATAAGTTCCCATTATTTTTCTCCACATGCTACTGGCTTGCATTATTGGTTCTCATTGTATTATTACCTACAGCAAAGCAGACTGAACATTAAAACAATTTACAGTCAACACCACATACCTTCTTTGCTCACTGCACTCCTTTACAGGGGCCACACCAACACCAAAGGTATTCAGGTGGCTAGGGTTATTCCAGGAAACACTGGCACTACTCTATGTACAGGAACCTCTACTTGCAGCTCATAGAGGTTTATACAAGCATAAAAGAGAGCAAGGATTTCACATTTATTAAGCAATCACATCCAACCCTATGAAAAAAATTACATGCCATCAAATTTCATTGATTGCCAACTCCTGTGTTAAACAAGACTGTGGTTAAGGGGTCAGTCAGCACCCACCTTCATCCATTTGCCCCACCTGCAAGGTCCAGTTGTATTCAGGGCTCCATGGGCTGCAGTGAATGATGTTGTTTCCAGAGACACAATGATGGGCTGTGTGAGATTACCTAAAGCCTTATAGTGGGCATGAATCATTAGTACCTCTGCTACATGCAAATAACAGACTGCAGCCTACTGTCTCACTAGCTTTGGATGAAATATACATAACAAGTGATTCATATTTATGCAAGTCTTCAAACAACTGTAATTCCCCCAAACCAAAATTAGCTTTCACACCTCCTAGAGAAGGTATCAACATCTTTCAGTTTCTCTCTTTTTAAAAAAATGTTCTGTCTGATCTAGTTGATCAAATGAAAGAAGAGTTGAAAAAGAAAATACTCCCCATTTTTCTATTACTTGCAAATGCTTTTGCTGAAATCTTCACAGAAGTGTTCACTTTTGTGAAGGAAGGAGGGATGCAGAAGTGCTGTTGGAGATGAAAACACTATGGCACAAAGCAATGTCTAAGGAATATTAATAATAGTTGTTTACAACAGCAGTCATTAGCTCAACTTACTACTAGCAATCTTGGGTTCTCCTTTTCTTCCCATAAAACAGGCACAGACTTACAACATGCTACAATAATGTTTGAAACTGCCTTTTCTAGTCAGTTCTATCTCCTGCTCCATGACCTGAATTAATTACCATCATATAAAATGTTGGCCAAATTAGTGACTCTAAATATTCCCAGCAAAATACATCAAATTACATGTGCAGTGATGTATAGAAGGTCTTTTAAATTATTTGAAGTGTTTTTAAAAACACCAGGAGAAGACAAGCTAAGTTCAAAAGAACATAAAATCCCAAAATAACCCTTTTTACAGAATCACTAAAACTTGAAAAGCCCTCTGAGCTCATCCAGCCCAGCCTAGGACCTAACATCACCACATTGGCCACACTAGGGCACTAAGGGCCACAGCCAGGCTGTCTTTCAACACCTCCAGGGATGGGGACTCCACCACTGCCCTGGGCAGTCTGTTTCAGGGTCTGACCACCCTTTCTGCGAGGAAGGGCTTCCTAACATCCAACCTAACCCTCTCCTAGCAACAGGCCCAAACTAAGTATTTCCTGATCACTTCTTCCTAAGAACAAGATGATGTGTAAGGAATGGCTTGCTTAGCAAATGCAACAGTATCTCCCTGATGGTTTGTTCTGGCACAAAGAGACTGCTACTGCAAACCAGCATTCAAGTTATCCATTAGAAGAAGTTCTTTACACGAGGTTCTCCACAGAGAGTTCCAGCCCTTGATTTAATTACACCATCCAGCAAACTGGCATTTATTTGCCAAAATGACCAATAAATTTCAGGGATTTAAGAATAAGAGTCTACCTTGCTGTTACCAGAAGGATGCATCAGAATCACATCATCCCACTAAGAAGCTACTGTTATCCCTACCTTGTTGACACTCCTAGGTTTTCTAGTACCTAGGAAAAGAAAAGCACATGATTGAAATAGGAGAAGTTTAATTCTTGAAAAGTTGATGTATAATCATTGCAGTTTTGAATTTGGAGGGACTGGGAGTTCCTATGGCAACTTTTGATAAGCAGTTGGGAATCCAAACCTCTCCCCAGCTTCAGTTCTGGTCCATTGGTTCCTTCTCAAACAAACACATTTGAGTGAGGGGAAAGAACAGTTACCCATTTCTGGATAGTGGAATTCCTTGGTTTGGTAGATAGACAATGCAGCATTGATATTGAGCATGCCTCTAGCAGTCATCCTGTATGATGGTGATGGAATGAGAGTGGGAGTTTGGAACCTCATTGATCAGTGGAGGAGAAGTTTGCCTGCATGTCCATGGTGTGATGAAAAAAAATGAAAAGAGTCCTGTCAGAAGCTCATGGAAGAAAACATGCTGGAGCTGGGAACTGTCTTTGAGAATGTGGAGCAAGGACCTTAAAGGAACTACTGGCACTGACAGATAAAAGCCAGACTGAGCTATGGACACAGCATTTCTACGATGAAAAGAACTGCTAGAAGTTAATTGAGGGGAAGGAGGTAACAGCTTGGCCCACGTACATTTAAGAATGTGTGTTTAATCTTTATGCTGGGGTTTCTGTGTTAAGTGATTAAATGGTCTGTGATTTTTCCCAAGTTTAGCCAGCCTTTGGTTTTGCCTTCAACTTTATAAGTGGTTGTCTTGTTTTGTTTTGTTTCTGCCCATTTGCACATTAACTTTTAATTAATGTCCCCTTGGATCTCATCAACTGGTTTGATCAAGATCTCCTGATCTCCAAGATCTCACCTTCTCATCAATAAGCAGTCACTAATGAAAACTGAAACCACAAACAGGAAACAACCACAATTTTTCAGTGTGATTACTATAGTGGAAAAATGTTTCTTGAACTGAGGGGCCCAGAACTGGACACAATACTCCAGATGTGGCCTCACCAGTGCAGAGTAGAGAGGGAGAATAACCTCTCTCGATCTGCTAAACCACCCCCCTTCTGATGCACCTCAGGATGTTGTTGGCCCTCTTGGCTTCAAGAGCACATTGCTGGCTCATAGTCATCCTGCTGTCCACTAGGACCCCCAGGTCCCTTTCTCCTACACTGCTGTCCAACAGGTCAGTCCCCAACCTACACTGGTACCTGGGGTTGTTCTTGCCCAGATGCAAGACTCTACACTGACCCTTGTTGGACCTCATTACATTTCTCTCTGCCCAGCTCTCTAGCCTGTCCAGGTCTCACTGAATGGCAGCA
>VZRI01001619.1:47419-61430 GCA_013397515.1 Upupa epops | reverse complement strand
CCTGATGTGCCTAGAGACAGCGTCTAGGACAAATTGTTCCACCAGCTTCCCTGGGATGGAGGTTAAGCTGACTGGTCTATAGTTACCTGCGTCCTCCTTCTTACTCTTTTTGAAGATTGGAGTGACACTTGCTAACCTCCAGCCTCTAGGCACCTCTCCTGATCCCCGTGACTTAGAAAAGATGAGAGAGAGTGGCTTAGCAAGGACTTCCTCCATCTCACTTAGCACACCCGGCTGCATCCCATTAGCACCCATGGATTTATGTAGATTCAGTTTGCTCAACACATGCCTAACCCAGTCCTCATCAACCAAGGCAGGCTCGTCTTTTGCCTCTAGTTCCTTACTTCCTTACTCAACTTAACTTCCTCAACCTGAAGCCAAATACTGCTACAGAATGCTTTGCCCATTTTTTTTTTCTCAGAATGTGTGTAATGGTACTCTGACGGTGTTTCTGTTTTGTTTGTCTCACCTGCTTGGGCTTTTTCTGCAATTTGTGCTGAGAGAGAGATATTCAATGAACACTTTTTTTTCCAGAAGCTGTTTTCTCTTGTCTGATAGATCCTATCCAAGACTCCTTGAGATCTGGCTGACTTTCCATTTTGGGAATTTCCCTTAACCCAGTACAATTTGGTACAACCATTATAGTTTCAAGGGTCAGGTTCTCTAACCTCTGAAGGGCTGTAACAGGTCAAAAAAAGTCATTTTCCAAAGTCCAGTGAGTAAGAAGGAATCCAAGTGAAATCTGATTAAGCTTCCAGATTGAATTCTAGTACCATAATGCATAACCAGAGCAGAACTTTGCCTTCAGGTCACAGAGACCTCATTTCTGCAAAATAATAGCCAACTCCATTCAAACATGACACCATGCATCAAAGTCTGATTTTAAGCCTTTGAAGTGATTACAACACTCTGCTTAACTTAGTATCACAGTGTCACAGTAATGATGAGGCTGGAAAAGACCTTGAAGATCATCCAGTCCAACCTAAAACCAACCAAGTAAACCTAAACATCTGACATCTACATCATGCCGCTCAGCACTTCATCCAGCCTAACCTTAAACACCTCCAGGGATGGTGACTCAACCACCTCTGTGGGCAGCCTGTTCCAAAACCGGATCACTCTTTCAGTAAAAAACCTCTTCGTAATGTCAAGCCTAAACCTCCCGTGACGGAGCTTAAGACTGTGACCCCTTGTCCTGTCTCCAGTGTCCAGGGAGAAAAGACTGACACCTGCCTGATCATAACCACCTTTTAGGTAGTTATAGACAGTGATAAGGTCACCCCTGAGCCTCCTCTTTTCCAGGCTAAACAGACCCAGCTCCATCAGTCTCTCCTTGTAGGGCTTACCTTCCAGACCCTTTACCATTCTAGTTGCTCTTCTCTGGACTCGTTCCAGCACCTCANTCTCTTTCTACCTGAGTGCTCTCCAAGATCTCCATTCCCAGCCAATAGTTCTGCCTGGGATTGTTATAATCAAAATGCAGAATCCGACACTTAGACTTGTTAAAACTCATCCTATTAGAGTCTGCCCATCTCTCCAGCCTGTCCAAGTCCCTCTGCAGGGCCCTCCTACCCTCCAACAGATCAACAGGGTCTCCAATCTTGGTGTCATCCCCAAATTTGCTTATGATGGATTCTAACCCATCGTCAATAACATCAATGAAGATGTTGAACAGGGCCGGACCCAAAACCCAGCCTTGAGGGACACCACTAGTAACAGGTCACCAACTAGATGTGACACCATTAACCACCACTCTCTGGAATCGTCCATCCAACCAGTTCCTTACCCGGCACAGTATATTCCTGTCAAAGCCCCTTTCTGCCATCTTTGCCAGGAGTCTATCAAGGGAGACCGTGTCAAATGCTTTACTGAAATCTAGGTACACCACATCTACAGCCTTTCTCTCATCAACCAGTGTAGTCACTTGATCATAAAAGGAGATCAGATTAGTCAGGCAAGACCTACCCCACCTGAACCCATGTTGACTGGGCTTAATCTCTTGGCCATCACTCATTTGTTGCATGAAATTAAAAAGTTTGAAATTAAATGAAATTAAAGTATGAATTAAAGCATTAATAAATGCACTCTAATCAGCACTCCCTAAACTGACTGATAAGATTATCTTTTTGATTCTAAATCAAATTAAATAGCTGGGTTATGATAGGCACAGCAGCTTAAATGACCTCTGAAGCAAATGAAATGTTCCTTTCCTGAGTAAATTATGCTAGACTGCCATACTGCTATCTCCTCATGAGGTGTCTGCAGGGCATCTTCAGTCTCTGGAGTAGGTATCCATAATTCCAGGTATCCATTCAAACCAGGTAACATTTTTAGTAATTAATCCACAGGAGCAGGAGGACTAGAACTGACAGAGGCAACCACAACAGAATCTCAGCTTACAAGAGTTGGTTACATCAAAGAATTACTCCAGAAATGTATTCAAGGTGTCCACCAAGCAAATATTATACACAGGTGTGCCTGTATATGCAGTGCTGAGACGGGTACATGAATAGTTAGTTAGTGTTTTCATCTTGTTTCTTGTAGCAGAGCACAAGGAAAAGCAGGTGTAAATCTGGAGACTCTCTTCCCTTACAGCTGTTTTCCACCTTTTTTTCTCTATGTCTTTTCTAACTGTATGTACAGTTAGTATTTTTGGCCAGATCTAGGAATAATCACATCTGCTTTCAATCTCACTTCATCCAAATGAATGTCTCCAGAACAGCATCAACACACAACAAAAACACCAACTTCTGGGAACAAAGCAAAGTTGAGTTTTCTTGATCAGGGCTTTTTTAATGTAAGAAAAGATATTTTACCTTAAGTGCCCTTTCCCTTCCCCCAAATAAGATAAACCCAAACAAAGGTAAGTCCAGTATCTACAATCTATGTTAAGCAGAGTTGCTGCTGGATATCTCTGAAGAGAGTGACACACACTTGGAACTTGAACAAATTTGCATTCACTAGAGAATTCCGACACAGGGGACCAAGTACTAATGCTGTTCAACTCAAGGCGAGTCCAACCAAACATTTACTCTTCTCCTTTGCAACTTTACTTTGTTTCTCAGGATGCTCTATGCTTAAAGAAAAATAGGGCTTGGGGCACCTATCAAGTTGCTCTGATTTATGAGAGTAGGAAGAAAATACATAACCGCAATTACAGACTGTAAATACCAGAGTTTCAAATAGAGTTACAACTTTTCTGTGGGGACTTTTTCCTACAAAACATTGCTTTCATACTTGTTCCTCTTTTTTTGATTGTTTTACAGATCTAGCAGTAAAGCAATTACATCTGTGTCCGAATTTGATAACCATACACCTAAAGAGATGGTTAAAATACCTAGAGTATTTTCCTGTGCTTCACTAACTCATAGTATAATTCTTCTCAATTAAAGAGCTTATTTCAATACTAACAACATTAGAAATTAAAGACAATTTTAATTTCACCATAAATTATTCAAAGTACTAAATACAAATGGCCTCATTAACACCAGAATAGCTTTGAGAATGAATAAATGATTATGCATGGAAAAACAAATATTCCACAGTTTCTCTCATCTCTGAACCCTGAGCTTAGAATCACAGCTCTGCCACAACACCAGCTATTGGGTTTTGCCTTAAGGCAGCTCAGAAAATGCTATGCAATTAAAAATCATGGTTTTCCACCAAAAATGTACAGTTTTGTGCTATGCAAACAAGTAACAAGACCAGGCACAAGATTCATACATCTCTTATACAATTTATGACACAAGATACTAAAAACAGCTACTCAGATAAAACCACACATACCATACTCTGCCTCCAGAAGTGACTATGGGACTGCACCACATGTGAGTAGGAGTTTCACATTTGGAGCCTCCATAACTATCATAACCTCACTGAAGTGATAGGATATGGGGAAATGGCCTGAAGCTGTGCCAGGGAAGGTCCAGATTGGATGTCAGGAGGAATTTCTTTCCTAAAAGGGTGGCCAGGCATCGGAACAGCCTGCCCAGGGAAGGGGTTGAGTTCCCCTCCCTGAAGGTGTTGAAGAGAAGGGTAGATTTTGTGTTGGGGCACATGGTTTCGTGGTGCTCATGGAGCTAGGAAAAAGCGGGACTCAATGATCTCAAAGGTCTCTTGCAGCCGAAACTGTTCAATGGTTCTGTGATCTGCTGGAGTTCACTGCCTATGCTAAAGCCTGGTCCTTTATAAACCACTTGTACCAATGCTGGACAGAACAGAGATTGCTGAACACATCCTTTCCTTACATTGCAAAGGATGTCAGGTGGCAGGCCAAGAGTTATTCAGGCTAAGAAATTCAGAAGTGGTTCTGTAATTTAAAGTGAGGACGAACAGGAATGTTAAATAAGGTTAACTTTCTTTATAATAAAGAATGATCAAATTAATAATGAACAAAATTACCATAAATAGAAAATAATAGCAATTTGTTACTATTTCAGAGCAAACTTCTGTGATGGTTAATTTTCAAACACTTTCTTAAACTTGCTACTTAAAAACATAACACGAAATAACATGACAGAAGTCTATTGAGCTTCTGTAATGAGCTCTTGTTGTATCCTGGAAATTTATACTTTTTTTTGTGCTTGCAGGCACAAATATCCCATATTCCCCCCAAGCAAATATGTTTAAGGCAGCAACTGCATTTGGATCCTATCGCTTGCATTTTAGAGATACTCATTTGTAATTAAGAAGAAACTAATTTGTAATTCCTGTTTATTTTTAGTAAAACTGCATGAATATTTTTCACTAAAAGGATCATTCAGAAGATGTAAAAACCAAACACCTAAACATATGAAAACCATCCCTTAAAATGGTTAGTAAAGGTCCCAGTGGAGCAGAGAAAGGCCAAGGTATGGGTCAGGGGGTTGGAAAATGCCAAAGGAAAGATTATAACTCTAAGCAAAGGAAGAACAAACTCAAGTTATTTAAATAAAACCTTAAGTTTTAATCTGAATTTAATCTAGGAAGTGCTGCAGTGTAATCCTCATGCCATGCCACAAGTACCCCTATCCTTCTCTGCACTTGCCAAAACGGAAGAAAAACTGATTACAGTTCTGATGGTAACAGCTATTTAATCTCTCAGGAGCTGTCAGGTGCAGGCATGCAAAGCTGAGAGAGCCACCTGAGTGTCTCCAAACAAGCGTTACACACTGAACTCTGCGAGTCCACACATTCAGAGGAAGTTTTCAGACTTTTTTGTGTGTGTTAATGGGCAGCTTTGCCTCCTATAAGCTACAAAGCTGAAAGGCTTTGCCTTTCATTAGAGCTAATCAGAGTATAAATACTCTAGCGAAAGCAGGGGGGTTACATTTGACATGTGTTGGGCAGAGAGAGGAAGATCTCTCCTTTGAAAAATATCAGATGGAAGGGGAACTCAGTCAAAAAAAAATCAATGTAATTCACCAGGATTCCTGTTTTTTCATTATTCATTAAGTGTTCAAACCCATATTATTTCAGGTTTCTAAGAATAACCGAGAAAGTGAGTTATGAGAGGAAAAAATAGATGGCTTCACTCCTTAGAGAGCACTGTTTCACCTGACTAGACCTTTGGGCAAGTTTAATTTGAAAAATGGTGGGATAGTTAGCTTTTATACAGCTACATCTCAAGGAGGATTCCTATAGTGCCACAAGCAACTTGCTGTCCCCAGATCTCCCCTAGTGGATCAGATGAAGCCAGGGCCACACTGATGCTGGGACACAGTCCTGGTTCCACAGCCCTGTTGAGCAGTGATACTTTCTGTGCTTTGCAGATGAACTTCACTGAGCCTGAACACAGAGCAGGTCCTAAAAAAATCATCATTACTTCCTTCTTTACTCAGGCTCAAAAGTCTGCTTTGCTTAGTCGCAGTAGTTTATAACTAAATTCTATTTAATTTTAAATTCTATTTTCCAACCAAAAGTCGTTAGGCATCTACAGAAATAATAAAGTTTAAACTCAATGATGAGCTATAAAAGTTACTATTGAAATAGCTCTTTGTGACATTAAAAAGACCATTAAAGAAGCTCACTTTTTATCCCAGACACCTGCTTCCTTTCCCCTTCCTCATCTCCCACCTCTTCCTTCAGGTCCGTGCTTTACAGACACTCAGAAGGCTTTAAATAATGCAACTGAAATGGAAATCACCACTCATGATCAGCCCTTCTCAAAGGAAACAATTCACAGAATTCAATCCTAAATTGTTGTCATGATCCAAAAAACAAAAATAAATGGAAAGAATGTGCTTCCCGAGGAATAGATTTCCGTTGTGCTGGAGTTACAGCAGCAGTGTTTTGTTCATAGGAGAACCAGTTCAGGGCATGGTAATCCTTTGAATGCTGAATAGCCATTCAATAGGTGTGAGCATATCAACAGCTGCTTCTCTAATGAAGGACAAGATAAATTTCCACCTAAGTATGTATTTTAATTAACATTCTGCTCATTAGAGAAGCTCTTCTGTTACTCTGGCCCTGAAGGACCAAGAGCAGAAGAAATGGAGGAAGGTAGAGAACAAGGAGAGGGCAAGAAAAGTAGGTTCTCTCAAAGACACCAGCTTTGTAAATGAAGATGGCTTTTGACGTCCTTCAAGTGTTCACTCATTACAACTGCCATAGCTTTTTGCCCTTCCTTCTCTAGTTTTGTTTTGGTGAGCTTGGAGAGATACCAAGTTCACTGATCAAACATTAACTATAGAGTTAACAATCCTTAAAACAGAGGATTTAATTACCAGAGAAAAACCCTGGCAGGACATGAACTTCAGACAAATCAGAACTATTGTAAACAGAAGGGACAGGAGTTTGCGCAGCCAGGGTCTGTAGTGCAGTTCAGATGTGTCACTCTCCAATGTAATTTTATGCCATCCAAAACATCTTACACAGGGTTTTGTTTATTTCTTATATGCTGCAATTTCCCCAGTTCACTTCCAATGAATTTCAGTGGCTTATGTTTTTCTTCACCTACACCAGTCTTAAATGATCTCCTTTTCAGAAGGGACCAGTCAGTCTGCATCTGTGCCTTAGATTCCCTCAGCAGCATTGTACCTGCCACTAAACATCTACATCTAGGCAATAAGAAGAAGATTATTATCATGCTATTGCACTTCAGGACCACCTTCCACAATACAGTACTCCTCAGGCACTGGCATTCTGAAGGGAAAGGACTGAAAAGCTGTTGTCCATTAATAAAATCATTCATTTGTTTGCAAATACAACTTCATGACTGCAACAATCATGTACAGTTGTGACTGACACATCAATGCAGTCAGCTCCCCATCGACTTTGTGCAGGGAGTGACACCTGCAGCAGGGCTGGCAAGGCTCCTTTTTCAGGCAGACTTTCATTTTACTCTATTCAGTCCATCAGGTAGGGAGTGCTTGCTAGTTAACCACTTCCATGTCTCTGCTTCTATCTGGACTCATGAGAAGGCAACATGCATTATCAAAGCAAATTGTCCATCACAACTGAGAGCGGGTTGTTAAGAAGAGTCTTTCACACTACTCACTGGACCTAGGCACTCCTACAGTGATTAACCACTTCACAGGTATGTTCATACCGTGTGGTGAATCAAAGACAACAGATTTTAAAGACATTGCACACTGCCAGAGCAGCTGAGGAAGATGTGGGTTTGTGACAATCCTCATTGCTTACATTTAAGGAAATTATAGGTAGATATGCAACTAATAAAACATGTGAATCCCAGTCACGTGTGTAATAAACTACTTAATAAGTCACAGTCCTTAATAAGTTACTTGGGAAATGAATGCTGCAGCAGGTGCACAGCGTCTTTTATCCACAGCAATACAAAGTCCTTCTCTTTTTTTGGTTTTTAAGGAATAGCAACATGATTCCAGCACTTCCAAATTTCTGCATTAGGACAACTTCAATGCACTGCGTGGCCTGAACATAAACACTAGCTTCAAGCCTTCCTGGGCAACAAATCACATGACAAGTTTTCTGATGACTATGTAAACTGCTCATGAGTTTGCAAAGGGGTACAGTGGCATTTACTGTTTAACTGGGTAATAATTCAGTGAATCCACATGTCATTAATTCACTTAATGAGTGTTTCTTCAAATGAGCTTTCTGGCATCTTCTGAACTATAGCCTAGGACACTATTCTGCATATTGCCAGAAGCAGTAAGCTTACTTGTGTTATTGTCCTTCCTCAGCTAACCACATCACTTGGATCTCTTCTAAGGTGACTGTGACAGCAGTCCTGGCCAGTCATGTTCTCAGCTTTCTTTTAGAAGTGTTTTATATCCTGTTGCTCCAGGGACTAACCTGAATGAGCACAGAAACCACATCTTTTTAACTTCTCTTGTAAAAGCCATATTACCCTGGTTGCTACAAGAAAAGAGGTGTGAGTCAGTACAATCTTGAAAGCAATAAAGGGAAAATAAAATAGCAGAAAAGATTTCTCTCCCAAAGGCTTGTCCAATTTTATAGGTGTTTTTCACATATCATAAAAAAAGTGAGTTAACACTTTCCTGCAAGACACTCTCACAAGAGCTGCCTACCTGGGGTCATATCCCCATCACAGCACCTCAATGCCCGCTCATTCACTACAGCACGACAGAAGGTGAAGGGGTAAAAAGCCACTGCATGGGATCTGTCTGGGCTACCATGAATATCTCCAGGAGTGCAAAAACTTACTTCATTTGCAATAAAATTAGAAATAGAAATAAAAATGACACAATCTGAAAGCTGACATATTCATAAGACGAAATTCTTTAGCTTCATTTTTAAGTTTCTAAGTTCAGTGAAATTTATTGTCATCTTAAAATCCCTTACTAGCATTCTGGTGTCACATAAAGGAAAGCATCAGCATTGATGATTTGGTCCAAAACAACCTATTATAAAAAGCCTGAGAGATTTGAACTCTTAGCATCCCACTTCCTAAATATCACCTTCAAGTTAGACATCCCACTAGCCTTCAGCTCCACAAATACACTGTGCTGCCTGGTCCTTTACCTGCCTCTCAGCTCAGTGCTTTTTATCATGCAGCACTCTGAAGAATGGTTTCCTTAAATTCAAAACCAGTCTTTTCACAGCCAAGCAATGCTTCTGCAACACCTCTCTGATATCAAGGAAGCAATGAATCATGCTTATCAACAAAACCTGACCTCTCACATGTCCATTTGTCTTTTTGTCCTCAGACAGGGAGTACCCCTTGAATTCAGCCAAGCAGCTCAGGCAAGGGAATTACTACCATGACACATAAAGGAATATTCAAGAGCTTCATTTGCTAGGTCCTAATTTTTCAGAGGAAATTCCACTTTGAGTGCAGGGACACCAGAAGCCGATCATGTGCCTGAAATCTTCATTACACTTCAAATACACTCTTCATTAATAACATTACATTTAATATTTCACAAAAAAGAAACAACAAATGGAACCAGATAAAGGTCATACAGAAAGGTGTTGGAAATGGATCAATACATAACCATATACAGCAACTTCCTAACAACAGAAGGGGACAAATGGGAGAATCTAAGAGGAAGGAAAGGCAGCAGCAGGAAGAAAGCACCACTGATGGCAGATTTTGTAGGAACAAGGTTTTGGTGGATGTACAATTTTGGGGAATGAGATAAGAAAGCATCTAGAGTTGTTCTAAATAAAGCATCTGCCTGTTTCAGTACTTCCATATGCTGGGGTACAGCCTCTGCAGACATTCATTTTAGAGATAATGTATCTTTTAATAAAAAGATTTTTTAAGTGCTGGCTAATACCCTGCAGCATCTATGAAGTTCCATATAGTATCTCTCCAAATCTAACACAACTATTTTTTTATCACATGTTGATTTAAGAAATCTGATGTCTATGCTTATTATTTCCTGTTGTAAAGAAACTAGTCCCAGCTGATTGATCCTTTCTTTCTAAAGTACATCTGAAAACTCCAACTCTAGCAGGTTTATAGGCTTTGCAATGTCACTAGTGTGCTCAAGATTTATGTATTTCAGGCAGCATTTTAAATGTCTTGCATTGTGTGACACAGATGATTACACAGCCAGTGTAAGGATGCAGTGAACATCTTCATATGGGTATTACACCTCCAAACCTGAAGATAAAAATGAATTTGTGGTATTAATAACACAAATCAAGAAAGAAAAGGTATTACCTGAATCGTTTAGGGAATTCCTTTTCCTTTAACTAAAGTAACTAAAAATGTATTCCATGTTAAAATATTACAGTGACAGTAACATTGACTGCCCTTCACAGTAAGAGCTATGTTCACCACAAAAAGCAGCTCTGGGTGATCAGTTGAGAGTTCAGTCCTGTACAGAGCAGCCCTGATGAACTCTGAAATTCAAGGTGTAAAATTCCTCACAAGTGCCTGTTACTTCTGTGTAGGCATAGGAGGACATCTGAAAACAACAGTAGCTGCTGCTACTTCATTTGGGACTAAATCCTGTTTATGTTCCACATACACTTTATTTTCAGCACCATAGAGAATAGAATTCTGCAGATAATAACTTCTTTAGATAACCACTGTCGACTGGAAATCAACAGAAATAATTAGGACACCCATATCATTTTTTTCCAAACCATTATCATGTAGTTGTGCAGTTATACTTCCCATACTGCAGATTCTTTTTATGATACCCACTAAATGCATCTTCCTAGATGCAATTAAAACTCTCCACCAGCAGCCTCCTTCAATGAGTATCTTTTGCTTTCCTTTCCCTCGACTAAAAAAATACCAGAAGCGTTCATAAAACCAAGTCACATTGTGACAGAGGGCTATGGAGGACACAAGGAGGTTACCAGCCAGAGATCTACCTCACAGCTACTGAGGAGAGAGAAACAAACTTTGTAAATTGGTAGGAAGAGGAGCTCTTGGCTTTAGACACCAAACCAAGAGTTTTAGAAGATTGCATGACGAGCCAGAGATGAAGAAAGTGAGTGAGACATGTTCCATTGCAATTGGCAGCTCTTTTAGCTACCAGAGTGTTCCAATAAGACAAAAGCAGGCGCATCCTTCACCTGCACTTTGCGTCTGCTACCTGTGAGTAGCAGAGGTAAGTACTGGATTAACATTAACCTATGCCAGTCGTTATTCATGGGTTAAATCATTTCACCTTGCAGGAGATGCTGCCTCTCCCAGGACTGTAGCTGCCTTGCTTAATTTGACTTCAGGTAATGTTGCATCTGACCATAGAATGGCATGTGCCTTGCTTCTGGTTCAGCATAAGCCTTCAATAACAATGAATCAAATTAAACCAATCCCTTATCATCAGACCAATTCTTGAACTGTATATTGCTAACTTGCTCAAAGAGCAATATTACTCAAAGGACCTAACTATGAAAGGTTTTGATAAACACATATAGTCATGTAGTCTTCAAGAAAAAGGTATTAAAACTGACAGATTCATTCACTGATAACAATTGTTAATAATTAGAAAATCAGCAGAAAGTAGCATCAACACAAGCAGGAGCAGAAGACAGCTACCAAATTCAAATAGAATTAAAAAAAAAAACCAACAAACACCAACCCTGCACCATGGATGTAAAATAAAATAATAACATTTTTGAATGCAAAATTTATTCCAAATAATGGTTAACTTATTTAATTTACAAAGTAAAAGAAAACAATCTCAAATAGAAATGTGGTCGAATTTCCGCTTTGACGAGGCAAGCATAGCAGTGGAGAAACAGGTCACACAATCATAAACTAAGCGTCACGCTTGAGGCTCAGTGTACACTCATCTCCACAAATTGCATCAATTGTGAGCACCAGCTACTTATCAGCAACTACACCAGAAGGTATTTCCTACTTCTGAACTTCAGCCAAAGCACCAGATTGTGCAAAAGTGACCAAATGGGTAGGCTTTTCTGTCCCTTGAGGACAGAGCTGACCTTTGCTAACCCAGACACTGACGACTAAGTGCACAGAGAAGAGCTGCTTCTTCATTCTACTTACTTACTTACTACTTCAAAGGTAGTTGTAGTGAGGCTGGTGCTGGTCTCTTCTTTCAAATTACTAATGATAGATCAAGGGGAAATGGCTTCAAGTTGCATCAGGGGAGGTTTAGATTGGATCTTAGGAAGAAGTTCCTTCCTGAGAGAGTTGGGCACTGGAACAGGCTGCCCAGGGAGGTGATGGAGTCCCCAACCCCGGAAGTGTTTAAAAACCGAGTAGCTAGAGCACTTGAGGCCATGGTCTAGGGGTTGGAGAAATGTTGGGATGAGGGCTGGACTTGGTGGTCGTGGAAGTCTTTTTCAGCCATGATGATTCCATGATTCTATAAGCTGTTTTTTTCTTTGGAAGGGTGGGTTATCCACAGTTTATCACTCTTGGACAACTCCCCCTGAAACAGACACCGTTATTTTGGAGAAGAGTACTGGCACACAGCTGAAACTGCAAATGTTTCTTGGGACTAAACACTGTATCATAAATCATGTTAGCTTTTTGTTTTGTAAAACCATGATACAAACTGAAGCTGATATTTTCTTTGCAATGATGAATATCACTGAAGCATATTCATCCCCATTAATTAACAACAGAACCTATCAATTCCTGCAGATTTCCTTACCCATTTCTAAAGTACAGTTCACATTCCCACATGGCAGATAAGGGGCACTGCTCACAAGATTGAAGTCAAGGTCACACATAGCACATTTGACACGGGGATCTGTTTCACAGACACCATGTATATTTTTAGAAGCTAACAGACCAGTGAAGACAACCTTTGGTTTAAAATGTTAAATTTAAAGCTTTGTGCCAAAACAAGACAGATCCCTGCTGGGGTAAGAAAGTAAGGTGCTTCCTGTTTTATCCCATCACAAAACCTGAATGGGAAATCCCCAACACATTTGGTACAGCCTAAGCTGTGTTCTAATGCAGCCAGGAGTGAAACTCCCAGAGACTTTGACAGCAATGTCAGCAGCCAACCTTTGAAAAACCCCGATCTCCCAGCATGTCCAGTAGACAGTGCTCCCTACACTAATGCTGTACCACCCTCTCAACAGGGACTTGTGCAACTCTCCATAATGCAGCTCCAGCTGAAGTGCTGGCACCATGCAAGCAAAGCTGGTGACACAGAAATGGCTTCTGACTTCCCCAGAGAACACCATTTCTAATAGATGTCCTTAGAGGATGCCACCAAGTATCAGTGCTCAGGAAGAAGAGGAAACTTTTATACACAATAGTTCCCACATGCTCCTCATAAAATTAAACCTCCAGAACGAAGCATTAGGCTTAACTTGTGAATCCCCAGATAGGGACTCTAGAAATTGTGTTCACATAAAAACTGAGCAGCAAAACCTGTGTTTTTATCCAACTTTAATGATAGAAAGACCTTTGAGCCACATCCCAAACAAACACACACAGCAAGATGTTATTAGATCCACCTAAAAATAGAGCTCATTCTCTTTTTCCCAGTGGAAGTAGCTAAAACTGCTCTTTAGTAGAAAGGATTAAATTCCACCACCTTCGCGCAGCAGGGAGGAAACCGAAGATCAACCCCACAAACAGCTCCAGGTTATTGAGGGAGCAGAGGTTTGTGGAAAAGTTAGCTGTTCCATTCTATCCCTAGAACTCAAAGTAACAAAAAGGAGTGGCAACATAAATGTTTGTAGCAGAAAGAGTGGCCCAAGTAACACTTCAGGACACCCAAACTGCAGTTATTTACTCTGTTTTTCCCCGAAGCCTTTGGAAGTGCTAACATCAAGCCATTGGCACCATCTTAAGTGACATAAATTATTGCAGAGCATTCTCCACAATTGGATTTTAAAGAAGATGTTTGATTGGTGTTGAAGTTAGACCCGTCTAACCACAAACCTTCACTAGCCAGGGGCACGTTTACTGTGTCAATTTCTCTCTCCTACCTGTACTTTGCAACTGTGCCTAAACTCTGACTGAGCCCACACTTGGGGAGAGGGGGAGAGAGAGGATGAGGAGGAAAGGAAGGAGGGAGGGAAGGAGAGAGGGAAGAGATAGAGAGGCAAGGAAGGAGAGAGAGAGGGAGAGGGGGGAGGCAGAGATGGAGGAAGGGAGGGAGGAAGAGAGGGAGTGAGGGAGAGAGAGAGGGAGGGA
>VZRI01001619.1:0-21808 GCA_013397515.1 Upupa epops | reverse complement strand
GTATGATTCTATGAGAGTTCTGTATCTGGTTTTAGACAAACAATCTTGACAACATGGAGTTAAATCTTTCCACTGTCCTACCCTGAAATGCTATTGTAACTCTTCTAAAAGTAATAGTCTCCCTTCACTTCTGTGAATAATCTGGGCTTCAGACATCAAGAGCAAGAAAAGCCAGAGAAGACATTTTTCAATTTCATTATTACCTACATGGACCATAGAAGCTAAACAGCCACTTCGCTCACACTTCAGTTACAGAGCCAACATGAATGAAAGGTGATTGTAACTCCAATTTCAGATGGAGACTGCAAAATGAGATGACTGGTAGCAAGGTGTCCCTTTATTTGTATCGTTCGGAATAATTTGCAGTCTACCAATAACTCCACATAACCAAGTCAAATCACTTACACCTCTCCTGTCCTTCCAGGCAAACACACACGCCAACCCACAGACTTTTAAGTGGTTTATGCATTCTGGCATTGTGGACATGGTCACAACTACCCTGTGAGAGAAACTGGTTGTTGCTACCATACAACACTCCTCGAAGTCACCAAGAAACTTCGTAGGAGGCTTGGGTATACAGCCAATTGCATAGGCTCAACTAAGCACTGCAAGCTAACAGGCCATAAGACCAAAATTAGCTGTCTATGATCCCATAGCCACACCATGCAGTTCAGTTCAGAGAAATCCCGTGAAGTAATTAATTCTCCATCTAAAGAACACCTGTTTTAGAGAAAAAGAACACTCCACATAGTCTTGATATGGCAACTTCCAATTATGAGTAATCTACAACAACCTTTGGGAAGTTGTTCCAATTCCCAATGACCTCATGGTTAAAAAAAACCAGAAACAGATTAGCTCCAGCTTAATAGAATATAATCAGCTATGATCATTATTTCCCCAAATGTACATAGCAGAAAAAGGTCTTAATTTAATAAATGAAATGTTTATATTTGAAGAAATGTCCTGATCTCCAAAACACCACATGCTACTGAGAACACCCTAAACACAAAACTGCTGAATACTGATGAGATGCTATTCAGGTTAACTCTCTACATAGCTTAGTCTCAATTAAATGCTGTAAGACAAGACCTTTAGTCTTATTCCTTCTGAAAAACCAGACATGAATAATCATAATCCTTAGAAAATACCATCTCTAATGCTGTCTGTTATCATCCCATCCAGCAAAGCCTTTATCTTTCAACTCACTATAGATGCTGCTTCATAATAACATTAATTCCAGACATTTGATGAGTGTAAGATAATATAAAATATTGACTGCATTAATATTAATGATTCTAGGAAATCTGTTTCAGAAGAAGTTTTCAAATTAAGCCAAATGTCTCCGTGAACCAGGCTTCAGGAACAGCAGCAGAAATGTTAATATGAACCCTTGCTGAGGAAGCACTGCCATGGGTAATTTTTGCCCCCAGAGATGACAGCTTGGGAAACCAGTCAGGTTCCATCACATGCCCAGCATGAGAAGCAGTGAGAAACCCCTTCTCCATGGCAATATAAAGGCACACAGCCAGCAGACAGACTCTCTTTGCATGCTTTTGCTGGCCGTTTGGCTGTGGCAAGGAAGGCTCATTTGTTCACTCTGTACAGGGAGGGATGTGGCTCCTGCTCAGGAATTGGGTGACAAAAAGCCAATCTCCTTTTGCCCTATTCTTTATAACTTCTGCCCTTATTGTCTCTTTCTTATATTTTTTCCTTTTATTTTTCCTTTTGTTTTCATATGGTCACCATTAGTGTCTGCTGCTTGTGGCAAGGGGTGTGTGGGGGTGTGTGTGTGAAATCCTTTATCTGTTTGGTTGTGCTCTTTCCTGCAGAGAAAGAACACACAGGTCTATGTGCCCCTGCCAGGGGGAGAGGGGGAATCCTTTGCACTGTCTCTTGCACTGTCTCATGGGCCCATTAGTGTGATTGCAGTTTCTTTTCTTGACCTTCACCCCCCCCCAACCATTTGTCTTTTTCTTTGCCAATAAAAGTTACAATTTTATTACAATTTTATTTGCTATAAATGTGTCATCATTTTGTTGTCCTCATTTTTTTGTGGTTGAAGACCCTGGGCAACCAAACCTGGACAAGAACACACCATCATGAACCTAGAGGAGGTTTGAGGAGGGTGACGTCTTTTAATGTATTTGGAACATGAATGTTTGGTTAAGTTTAAAATCAATAGTCTGTTCTCCTTGCTATAAGAATAAAGTCTTTCTTTTCCCTATTTTTTTCTGAGTCTGGAACTAGGCAATTACGTCCCTGCAGCATCCAATCTCAGTGTTTTTCTGAGCCTTCGGGAGCTGGGGGATTTAATTTTCTCAAACTCCTAGAAGTGCTGGCAACTTATGTGATGACTTCTCTAGGACCAGTCCACTTCCTCTTTGGATCTCTATTAGGGCCAGCTCTATGTAATAGAGTCACAACAATAAAAAGAGGATACTTACTTAATTTGGGAAATGTTCAGGTCCACATGTGTGTCCTTAAAAAGAATTTCAGATGCATTTTTACTAAATGACTGCTCACAGGAAGTTTTACTCCAAGAGCCTAATATTTCCTCACCTCCTCTGAATTACTGGAAGGTGAAGCGGGATGCTCTAATGGAGGGGTGGGTGGGGAAAAGCAAAGAGCATTGGTACTGAAAGAGATCAGATTCCCTTCCTTTGGTGAGACAANAACCTAACCCTCCCTTGACAGCTTCAAGCCCTGCACTCTTGTCTTGGCCTGGGAGAAGAGCCCAACCCCCATCTGACTGCAAACTCCCTTCAGGGAGTTGTAGAGAGGGAGAAAGTCACCCTTGAGTCTCCACTTCTCCAGGCTAAACACCTCCAGTTCCTTCAGCCTCTCCTCATCCCCCTCCAGTCCCTTCCCATCCTCATTGCTCCTCTGGACTCACTCCAGCCCCTCAATCTCTTTCCTGAAGTGAGGGGCCCAGAACTGCCTCCAGTACTTGAGGAGAGGCCTTCCCAGTGCCCAGTACAGGGGCAGAATTACATCCCTAGTCCTGCTGGCCACACTATTCCTGATACAAGCCAGGATGCCATTGGCCTTTTGTACCACTGGGACACAGTGTTGGCTCCTGTTCAGCCAGTTGTCAACCAGTGTTGCCAGGTCCCTCTGTACTAGGGCCGCTCTTCCCCCAGGCTGTAGCACCCCGGGGGTTTACTGTGGCCACTTTCTCTGCAGAGAAGGTTGCAGAGAAACTGAAAACAGTTATAGTGCACTGTTTCCTCTGTGAGCTGATTAAACAACTTCCAGGGAAGTGTTCTGCTGAAAGATGCCTGTTCCACGACGCTTAGATATGTGTCATCCAGAGGTATCATAAAAATCTGATGAAAAAGTTATCGCAGCGTCTTGACAGAATTGGAACGGTTTGTTTTTCAGTCACACACAGGTCAAATGCACATTTCCTCACAGCATGTCACTGTCACTGTGGATTGCATTGTTTAAATTTCTCATCCTGATCTGAGAAGAAATTAAATTTTGATTAATCCTGCCCTTTCCTAACAAATGGGCATTCTGTTCTCTGACTGGTCCTGTCTCCACAAATGTGTTGCAGGCTTGTTTGCTTTGCAAATAATCTCTCCATGCTCCTTTCCTTATTCAATTCTTCATAATCCTTGTGGGTTCTTTTTCAAGAATACTCATTAGTAACAAATGGGTTTTTTGCCAAATCTCATCCGGAGAGGTATTCTGCATAGCCTCGAGGTTCCTGACTCCGCTTTCTGTGACAGTTACCCTCTCTTCTGCCTTTGATATGTTCCACGAAGGGTTCTTAACAAACAATTTTGTTGATAAAGAACAAGAGAAAGAAATCAAAGCTTCTCTCAACAGTGATACCTCTTCAGGGCAAACAGGAATAAAGCACAGTAAAAGTGTATTTGTGTCACTCAAATTAGCAGATAAAAGTGCTCTGCAAGAGATACGGCAAGAGAAGACACCGCTTTAATGTGGGTTCATTTCAGACAAGCACTGTACTTCAGGAGAAATAACTATCCCACTAGAAGTGTTTCTTGAGGTCTAAACGACTGTCTTTAGGCTCATGAAATTTTCTCTTACACTAATAAATTTGATTTTTTTCAGGACAAGTAGAAGTACAGAAAAAAAGGAAGCATAGATACATGCATTCAGTGAAAAATGTTTCTGCTGACAATAAATACTGCGAGTACAAGTGTTTCTGGAGTTCCTACTTACATTTTTTAAAAGCATAGTCAATATGAGAGAAAATTTAGAGCCATCAGCTTTGAGACCTATGAGAGTTACTGGCAAGGAATGATGTTATACCATCCACTTGGTATAAAAATTTGAATGCTGTCACAACAACACTAGATTAAAGAGGCTGAAATAGCCCAGTTCAGCATTCCAGCATAAGTGGAACAGAGGGTAATCTGCATTTTTTATCTCTAGAAGATCTCTTCTGCTTACTAACTCTCCTTAGGTCTTCTCATTATTTAAAATCAGCATCATTGCAGCAGTGCTAGAAAACATCTGGACAAGTGTCTGAAAACAACCGCACTGAAGTAGATTGACTAGAGTAATTTTAATCAATACTCTTTCACAGACAAACTACCTTAATACAGGATTCAAAGCACTAGGAAAACAGTGTAACAAAAGTACATCCACCTACACTCAAAACCACCACACTTAGTCTCCTGATGGGAATATTGTTTGATCTAATGCTTCTGATGCCATTGACATATCACTGACGATGCACAAGCAGTACTTTAACTGGCTCCAATATCAATCCTAGATTGTACACAAGAAATTCATAGCCAAATAAAAATCAATAGTTTGCTGCTGAGATGATTGTTAAGAAGCAGAGTGTGGCAGAGGTAAGTAATAGTGCGCACCTTATTCCATATATTCATCAGTAGATTTGATAGCAACAGAACACCCTCAGCTGATCTGTAAGGTGAATCTGCTTAGATAAACTGTTTGAATCCTTGAGACATTTAGGACCTCAGGTCCAGCAGGAGCCTCAAGAATCTCAGCAAAAAGTACAGAATAATTGTACTGGGGATGAGGTGACCCCATGTGTCAGCATAGCTGGAAGACAACTGGCTGAGAAGCAGCCTTGATAAATGAAATCACGGCTAAAATATCCCCCGGCATTGGAGACACTTTGTGCTTTTCAAGTGGTTGAAGTAGACAACCTCTAGAGGTCCTTAAAAATCAACATATTAATGACTGTCATCAGTTGCTGATGGTCTGTCTGTAGCTCTTATCAAGGACTCAGAGCTTGCTTAACCCAGCTTTTCCAGTTGAGAACTGTTGTAACAGACGACTCTTCTTTCATCTCTCAAGATTGAGCTATTTTTTTCCAACACTAAAACCACCTTACTTTGGAAGTGTGTGAGGCAACACTAATGGAGTGCCTCAAAGCAACCCCTGAAAAACTCCCAGTCAGCAAAACAACTGTGTATCTATTTCTACTACCCTCATTAATGTGCTCCAAATTTAGTGGATTCATTTTAAGAGTTGTTCATCACAGATCTAGGGTAATAGGGAGACCTTACTCTACGCAGCCTCTGTTTCTGCTTGCAGTAGGAGTACATTAAGTTTTACCTGCAGAGCATTTAAATGTCATAATAAAGAATGCTTTGCAAACATTTACCTTAGAATATGATTTGAGAGCATTTTCAGTGTGCTGAAGTTTTAATTTTCACATGCCCATGGAGGATTCTTATCAGTCATGCTGTGTTGGACACTTGCCTTGGTAAAATGTTTCCAGGAAAGCAAAGGAAGATCCATTGAATATTTTAGTGTCAAAATATAAAATAACATAGGTTTTTGCAGTTTTCCTTTATCTTTTTGTAGGGCTGACATAAAAACAAAGAGAATTGAATTTAACACATGTTGTAGTTTATCCATCCTGAAGTATCCTTGGTGGACAGAAAGTTTGGACATTGACTTGTATTACCTATATAGGGCAAGGATGTCTTTCAATCTGAAAGTTATCCTCACATGAGAAAATCATATTCTGCCTCATTCCACTTCAAATTTTCATGCTAACGCTATACTTGTCATCCATTTTAGGGACGTGCTGGGATGAAGGTTGGACTTGATGATCCTGGAGGTCCTTTCCAGCCATGATGATTCTATGACTCCATGAAGACCACTATAAATTTATGCACAGCTATTCATAATTATATGAAGGTTAATTTCTATAATAAATTTTCACATGTGGAACCAGATTCAGCTCTTCTCTTACAGGTCATCAATTACTGCAAGTTTGAGCACTTAACTGTGCTCTGTTTCATTCTTACCTTTCTTGATAAAATTCTGATTGAAAACGCTCATGTTTTTCCATTAAAAGCATCCCAACAAACGGAAGAGTGACCTCTAAGTGTGTTGACACACTAATTTACCTTTTTCCCCATTAATTCCATTTGCTCATGTGAAAGTAGAATTAGATTTTACCGAAAGTATCTAAACACCAGCTTGCTCTGTTTTCAGGGAATAAAAGAAGCCAAAGAATTCCATCCACAAAAAAAGTTCCTTTGTCCTCCACGACATCTCTCTCCTCTACAGCAGGTTATCAAGTGGAGCCACAGTGTCTGCTGATGCTCAGTGTCTGGGTGGGGATCTTCAGAGCCTGGCAGAGAGCTTTTGCTGTCGCCATGCAGAAGCAGAGAGGAACATTTGATCCAGTGTTATTTCAGCTCTGCAGCTACTTTCTGTGAAGCCTGGTATGTGTATGATAGAGTTATTTTAATCTGTTGTGTATCCCTTTGTTTCTTGTTTTATTTTTAGCAATATAAAAGAAAGATGCTTGAAGTAATAAAGTGCAGCTGCTGCAGTATTACTTGTTAAGACCGTATTTCAGATGCCTGTTGTATTCCTTTATCTGCAGTTACTTTATGGTGCCTCAGTTGCTGCAGCACCAACCTATAACTGTGATCATTCAATCAATATTATGGACTAAAAGTATCAGTAGCTTTCTTCTGTTTCTCATCTTGCAATCAGAGTAATGTTCAATTTGTATATACAGACATGCTCTTGGCATCTGTGAGGTTTTTCTTCCTCCTTTCAGTACTGCAGGCCAGTTCATCACAGGATCATTCCAGCTTCATTCAAGGTAGGAAAATGCCTACCTTGTTAGGGACAGGGTTTAGTGGTGACCTGGCAGTGCTGGATCCAAGGTTGGACTTGATGGTCTTAAAGGTTTCTTCCAATCAAAGATTTCCCCTTGTTTTGCAGGAAAAAACCTAACAAAACCAAACCAGTGAACTGAATTGACAAGAAATGCCATACATCGAAGCCCAGATCTGGGACTGGTGGGGCAGATGTCTTGAGGAATGCAGACTTCAGGGAGCAAAGTGTAAAATGAATGGCTGCTCTTAGCTGTATTCATCCCACTTTAGTGAAAAAATGTGTCTGGTACAGGAGCAGATTTCTATCTCCTCCATACGGGCATAACACAGCCCCTTCACACCTGGCAAAGCCATTGTTCTCTCCTGTCACTCACAGCTCACATTTTTTAAGGGTCTTATGCCAGGCAGTGCAGTTGTCCAGCTCCTCAGATTGCTTTGCCCATGTTCTTTACCTAAAGGCTATTTGCTATATCCAGCTGTACATGAGAGCAGCCTCTTGCTGATAAAAACAGCCATCAGTGTCATTAGGGAGGGAAGGCAAAAGTTTCCACCTTCACTTGAGTAGGAAACAAAGTACTTCAGCTCTCACAGTTCCTTTGGGGAGACATACAGAATTTCTTTAGGCATGTAAGGAAGTATCTCGCTACTGAGAGTTTATCATCTCCCTTGAAGAGACTTGTCAAGCAGGTGAAAGAGTGCTGCACTTTGATCAGCTTGCTTGTTCTGCCTAAAAGTGTCCAAGCCTGCCTCCAGTAGTAACCGCCCTAGGCTTTCTCCCCTCCCCACCTCCATTTAGATGCAGTGCATTGCTGTGGTATCTCAAACACCCCATGTTTGAATGTAATTGACATGAGTAGCTTGAGGGTGTTATTATTATTTGTAACTCAAGTAATCTACAATCTGGTGTAAGATATACAAACTCCTAGGTCAAAACCACATTTATGCCTACCATGCTGGAAGCCGAAAGGAAAGTTCAATCTCCCTGCTAACAGCTTGCCCTCCCTTCTATAGGGATTCCTCATCTCTTGAGCTCCTTCATTGTGCTTTCATCAGTGACCATCACAGGACCTGAGTAAGAAAGTAAAAACCTGTGTGGAAACAACTGACTCAAAGTTCTGGGGTAGATTCTCATCCTGGGTAAGCAGGCATAGCTCTGTGTAGTCTGTTAGAACTACATTTATTTGCCTAACATGCAGCCTTCAAGGAGTGATAAAGGTTCCCTCTCAAATGAAGAGAAGATAAAGGCCACATCCAGCAGACTGAGCATCCCTTCCTTCAGCCACGTAAGAGATTCCTTTTGTCTTCACAGGACATTCACTCCTTCAGCTATCCATTGTGAAATGTTTGAGCTTCTAGTTAATGAATCTGTCATACAGATGCTTTTTGGGTAACATTTACTATGGCAGTACCTATTTCTTTATCATTTGTGTGCTCATAAACCCAGAATGGGAACATAAATTGAGGACTTTAATGCTGATGGAAACAGCTGGATATCAAGATTATGTAACAAAGCTTCCCCACACACGGCTTCCACTCCCATTGAGCAAAGATAGCTACTCTGAAACTCTGAAACAACTGCCTACTGCCCTACTATAGCTTGAAATAATGAATTAATGGGATAAATCTGAGATATTGCCCCTAACTAAATGGTGATACAGAGCTTTTCACATAAATGGAAATTTTATGCAGGCAAGTGAATGGATAAAATATTTAGGGGAGGGAAAAAAAACCCCAAAGAAGAGAGCCAAATTTAATTTAGAACCAGGGATAAGTATGCTAAAAATGGATTAAGGCAGATAGAACAGACTGAAATGTCTCTAGGGAAAGGTTAATATTGTTAGGATGAATATCCAAAACTACTGTACATTTTTAGCTCTTTAGCTGTATATACATCATGTGTTTCCAGTAAGATGATGCTACTGTTTTACTCTCAACATTAAGTTTTCTTTTTAAGAGTTTAGAAGCTGTAGCATTAGCAGAAGTGTGCACAATCTCAGAAAATTATTTCTATCAAAATTATTTCTGACAAATGTATTTCCCCAGTTTCAAAATAAAAGGCACTTTCAGCATAAAAGCACAAATTCAAACACCTGAAAATTTGGACAACTTTCAAACTATACCACCTACTCACCTTTTCTACACAATGAAATAGTCTGCTTTCACCACTCTGCTTATATTTTAGATTATGGTTATAGCCTGGTTCTACAGACTACTGCTTTTAATCTCTTTGGCAATGCAATTCCTTCTACCATTTCTCTAACTTCAGAGTTGAGTGAAGTAGACAGTTACTCCAGATCTGGAAGAACAGTTAGCCTAAGCCACTACCAAAAGACTTCTCTTCATTAAGTACCCGTATAATACACACAGACACACAGGTACATGGATCGTTAGGGGCTGGAAGGGACCTCTAGAGGTCATCAAGTCCAGCCCCACCATTCAAGCAGGGTCATAGAACCTAGGACAGCTGTGGAAAGTCTCCAGAGAAGGAGACTCTGTAATGGGAGCCCATTCCAGTGCTCTGTGGCCCTTAAAGATGTCTTTCCTCAGGTTGAGATGGAACTTCCTGTGCTCCAGCTTACACCTATTGCCCCCAGTCCTATAACAGGGTGTAAGTGAAAATCTCTTTCTTCTTGACACCCAGCTCTCATGGATTTATAGACAGTGATTAAGCCCCCTTGTAGCCTTCTGCTCTCCAGACTAAAAAGTCCCAGGTCTCTCAGTCTCTCCTCATACACATAAGACATTCTATAAACATATACCCATAGTAGGAGACTTCTGAACACTTGAGAAAAATGCACACAAGTCTACAGAGACAACCAAAATAATCATGTGCTTGCAATAAAATGGTGTCTGAAGCTGGCAGCAATATGTCCAAGTCACTTGCTGCAGAGTGAGAAGTACATAGTCTCAAACCACCGCTAGCAAGCAAGCTGCATTTTATCCTATCCTGACCTTTGATAAACATCTTTCTCCCAGTTTCCAGGACGGAACAACAGACTTTGCCAGTTGCCCGTCACTCAGAACTTTATGAGAGCATTGTTCTCACTCCTTAGATTTCAGCAAGAAGAGTTCAGAGTAGTCTGCTGACCACACATTCGCACCCAAGAAAAGGCAGGCAGACTTCATATTCACAAAGCCACTCTGTAAAGGTGTTTGATCCTTCCAATGCTCTTAATTTCCTGCAGAATGAAAGCAGGAAGCAGCTGCAAAGGCGAAGAAAACACAAGCTGTGTCTTACCTCAAGTATTGCCGGGATAAATATGATAAATTACTTCATCACCTGGATTCAGTACATGGGATAGATTGAAAATCACAAACCAAACAAGCTGTTACAAATTTATTAATATTTGTATCACTAAGAAATTTCCATGTCTTTGGGAAAAATCATAAGTGGTTTTAATTATTCTTATTTATACTAATATATGCAAATTTAATCAGTTTACATGGAATTAAAGATAAATTGCATCAGATTCTCCAGATGCTGGAAGTAACTTACTTTGCCTGTCCTGCAACATTACTGCTTGTTTATAGTTTCAAAGTTCACAAGGTAATTACCTCATTATCTGATAATCTAATTTGCAGAGGAATGATAAAACCTAGCTACTGAGGTCATGGCCCATCAGAAATTACACCAACTCATTTTATATCCGATCTCTGGTAGATCTTAATTTAATTATCTCATTCTCATATATTGACTCCATTGCTGAATTCTATTGAAATCTCCACCAGCTACCCAAGTACACAAGATGAAGATGCCTTTTAGTTTCCTGTATACCACTGGAATTCAGTCTTAATGTGGCCCTTCACACACATACATAGAATACCATACAGGTGATAATCTGTAGATTTTTTTCTTCCCTGTTTACACTTACACCCACCTTAGCTTCAAGAGCTTTGAGAAATAACTGTAATATTAAAGTTTCTGTGCAAGTGTTCTTGGGTGGATAGTGTAATAATTTTCAAATTGGGTTTTCCTATATAATGCTCCACACTGAACCCTCTGAATGTCTTTTTGCTCTGCATACCAGAAATCACTTTCCCTAAAGGCTTGTATCTAATGCTGTAGTAGATTCCTACTCTGATCCTCTGGTATATCTGTTTCCTACACAAAGAGCGCTGTAGAGACTCTGGTGAAGGACACCCATGGATTCAGGGTCCCCAATTTTGGTACCACTGCCATGTTTCTTTTCCCAGAGAAGGGAAGGAGTTTGTACAAGCAGAAAAAGGCAGTATTTAATAAGTGCCTGTTGACCAGTCCTTGCTTGGTCTGGCAGTTCATTGTGAAATTCAGCATCTTCAATGCCCCTTCATCATCTGGCATCCTCATGGAGAGAGACCACTGAGCCCTAGGTGATCTCACTTGAACAGGTAGTTCCCCAGAAATAGTATCTTACTCTGCTAAGAGTCACACAGTGCTCACCACAGTGCTCAGTGCTAGCCTTTTCTGCTTCTCTTTCCATGAGCCTCTCACTTCTGACAACAATTGCATCTCCACCACCCCTGGGATTCCAAGGGTAAGTGTGAGGCAGTGATAGTTATGGCATCTTCTTCACTGCTCACAAATGTCTAAGTCTGGAGACAAGGGTGTTGTGGTTTCGTTCGCTGTTGACCACCATCTCTGCTTCACCACTTGTTCACAGCAAAACTAAGCTAGAGAACGCTTATGTACAAAACAATTTCCTTTCTGAAGAGCAGGCTCTGAAGCAACATGCAGCCTTATAATTTGCTCCTAGACCACAGGAAGTCTTTAAATGAACAATGTAATAGAGAAAACAGATCTTACAGATAGGCCCAGAAAAACTGGTTATTCACTGGAGAAGAGATCTAACTTCTCACTACAATTTTTCATACACACCAGAAATAGTCCAAGATTTTTGTAGCATTCATCACCAAGGGGGGTGGGGAGGAAGACAAAAGATCTTTTCCAACACCTTCCAGAGTCCTGCTATCTGGATGTGCATGGAATTTGAAAGATGATTAATCACAGGGCTGAAAGATCAGTTTTTTCCTAAGCTGGTTTAGATATTCTTGGTACTTCATCATCATCTTTGTACTTCGCAGCAGAGAGGAAAGCCAGGCATCAGAGGTCATCCTCCCCTCATGCCTTGCTGAAGGTAGAACTTCAATTGCTTTTGTTCTTGCGAGTCACTTGGCAGTTTGTTCAAAATCTGAATCTGCATTACTTTGTGACCTCCCTTGTGCATCAATCAATGTAGGGACACCCTCAGAATCAATCACAGAAAGTTAGGGGTTGGAAGAGACCTCGAAAGATCATCTAGTCCAACCCGTCTGGCAGAGCAGAAGTACTATGCTGTGATGCTTCACACAGGGGTCTGTTGCAGAACAATGAGGAGGTCTCACTACATGCTTGTCTGGGTGATGAAGAGGGAAGGGAGTCTGCTAGTCACAATTTAAATAGTCTGCTATTTGCAATAATTGTCCTGGCTAGTAGGCTGATGAAAACACGTTTGATTGTATTGGGAAATTGAAGAAGCAAGCATGCAATTCCAGTGCTTGTTGTCTCCTCTTTACTTCATTTACTTCATTTCACCAGATCTGCTCGTCCTTTCACTCTCACAGATTAAGAAATTGTGAAGAGACAGATGCTGCATGTTCTTATAAGGATTTTTGTTTGTTCTTTCTCCAAATGTCTCCTTTTTTTTTGGACAACAGGTTTCTGTGCCCTGAAAGTTTGTTTGGGAAATCAGCGATGAATGCATAAAAACAAAAGGAAACCTGTACAAAGTTAGAGAAAAGGTTCCTGCAGCCTAGCACCTGCCTCCAGTCAAATACTCTTGGCAAGGAAGAATCAAGGGAGACTCATAGCAACACTATCCCCAGCATCTTCTCCTAACCCCAGGTGCTACCTGCTTTTAGGGCTTCCTGAAACAAGGGTGGAGTATTTAATAATTAAAACCCTTAATTAAGTAATGTGCCATGGGGTAAATCTCTTGTTTGGTTTGAATGTGGTCAGTGTTAGTTTTATTTGACTTCCGGGTAGTTCTTGTATAAACAAAGCTTTTATTCCTGTAAAAAACAAACACTAGCTGATCTTTTGTAAAACAATGCACGCCATGAGAGATCATTCTTATCTCTGTATTAGTGAAGGCAAACAGCACAAGAATAGACTGGGTGGAGATGATGGCAGGGCAAAAGTAGAGATCCAGCTGGTGCTCTAACATGAGGACTGTACCCATTGCTTTCAGCATTAGTTGTGCTTACAGGCTTTCTCCCCAGCATTGCCTCTCCCCTAAAAGAATACAAATTCCAAACCTCATTAAAACAAAATCATGCTTTTATTTGCCCAGGAGGAGGCCAGGTCTCTAAGGATGACTCAGGATGACTTGCAGTATAAGTGCTGCGGAGTCACTGTGCACTCTGAGAAGACAGAGGAGAGACATCAGAGCCCGCTTGTGTGCAGACACAGCTCTGTCTGCCAAGCTGATGAAGACTAGATCCTGCACAGCTGTTATGGGATTCAGTGGAGTCTGCCAACAGGGCAAGGGGCAATGGGCACAAACTAGAACATGGGAAGTTCCTTCTGAACATGACAGAAAACCTTTACCTTCTTTGAGGGTAACAGAGTACTAGAATAGGCTGCACAGACAGGCTGGGAAGTCTCTCTTTCTGGAGATACTCAAAACCCACTTGGATGCAGTCCTGCGAAACCTGCCATAGAAGACCTGCACAGGGGGTGGACTCCATGTCCAGAACCCTTTCAAAAGATCACCAAAATTTCCTCTCCAACCCCTACCATTCTGTGATTCTGCTTTTCATGGTGTCAGCTAGGAAGTAGTCCAGATTNGAGAGGCTGAGGGACTTGGGGCTTTTTAGTCTGGAGAAGAGAAGACTTAGGGGAGATTTGATAAATGTTTATAAGTACTTGAAGGCTGGCCAGGAGGGAGGGGACAGGCTCTTTTCACTTGCTCCCTGTGATAGGACAAGGAGCAATGGGTGTAAGTTGCAGCAGAGGAGGTTCCGCCTCAACACAAGGGGGAACTTCTTTGCTGTGAGGGTCACAGAGCACTGGAACAGACTCCCCAGGGAGGTCGTGGAGTCTCCTTCTCTGGGGACTTTCAAGGCCCGCCTGGATGCTTTTCTCTGTGATCTGTGTTAGATAGTTTTGTCCTGCTCCGGCAGGGGGGTTGGACTCGATGATCTCTTGGGTCCCTTCCAACCCCTAACATCCTATGATCCTATGATCCTATGACTGTACAGCAGTAAAGGTATCCAGTGCACAGGCCTCTCATTTGTCAGAACATGAATGTGTGTGATATCCTTAGGGCTGGGTCAGCATAGTCTCTCCCCTGTTTGCAGACTGCCAGACATCCTCTCACACTATGAAGTAGCAATTAAAGTTATTCAGTCACTGATATGACTGGAAATTTTCTAATAGTTATTTTTTTCTAAAAAGCAGCAAAGTTGTACTGTTTGAAATGAACCTTCTCACAAAAACTGGCTGCAATGTATTCAAGCTGCTGTCAATGGAAAAGAAGTCAAGCAAGAAAACTCCAGTACAGAAGAGTCATTAACCTTATGATTAGGCCACAGGAGAAACCTATGTATTTTCCCCAGTTCTGTTTTGGGAGGTGACTTTAACCAGCATTTCCTCAGTAACCAGCCCATTGCCTGTGCTGTAAGCAGAATCTCTGGTAATTGCTTTGCAGAAGGTGCTTAGAAGATTTGACTCAAAGTACAGCAAGTGGGCCAGACCAAATAAGGAAATCATTGAATAACTGGCACATGCATAAAATCATTCCGACTTAAATTCTTGGGGAAAAAACCCTCAAAGGCTGTGTGTGTGGATTTTAAGCAGTTGTTTGCAAGACATGAAAACTTAAATAAATGTGAGTCATGCCTGTCACTGTTGCATATTAAATAAAAGAGTTTATACACATTGTGCAATAGTGCTGAAAATGTGTCAAGGGATGGAGAATCCACCAAGTGTCATAATAGCCCTTGAAGAGGTCTCTCCTATTTAATTTCTCTGGGATTCTGCTGCTGGAAATGTTATTGCTCTGATTGGGCCTGGTTACACGTTAGCCATTATCTGCAGATCCAAAGCAAAACATGTTTTGGAAATCCATGATTAAAGCTATTTGCTTTAACTTGGATGTTGGTTCTCCTGGTGATGTAGTGCCTGCCATGATTCTAAGGTATTCCCTGCAGAGATAAATCTGAAGGAAGTGAGCATTGTTATATCCAGAGCTTACCAGGGAAAATTACAAATGCATATACCCCAAGCTTTTTAGCTTAAACTAGAGGAATCCTAATTCTATACAGTTCTGTGGAATTTGTTTGTATGTCGATAGCACTTTATCTCATTAACTGCTGTCTTATAAACAACACCATTAATATTCTGGAAGATTGTATTAATAAAGCAAGTAGGTAATATTGTGTTGCTTTATCTCTGCTCAGAAATCACTATCATTTTAATGGTAATGATGTTCCTGTGTGACTTGGTCTAGGTGATCCTGCTGTGACAGGGGGATTGGACTAGATGATCTTTTGAGGTCCCTTCCAATCCTTAATGATTCTGTGATCTGTTGCTATCATATTACTATACTGGACCAGATTCTGCTGCTGTGTTGCCCCAGAAGAGAATCCCATCAGCCTAGCTGCAGATCACAAAGGGTTTTTTACTGGGACAAATTATCACTTCAGTCAGAAGGAAAGGATGATAAGGAAAGGATAATTTTTTACTCCTGTGTGTGAAGCTAAAAGGCAGTTCAGTGCATTTTATGCACAGTTGCATGAATTCTCAGCTGAGCAATCCTCAGCCTATTCACATGAACAATGTCCATCCCACACACTGGAAGACACAAAATCCTGCTCTAGGTTTGCACAAAACTGCTTGGTTTGCAGGAGGTTTCATGCAGTTTTCATTTTAAAAATAATTTAAAAATATCTCTGTAGTGCATAAATCTAGGTTTATCTTGTTTGTAAAGCTAAAGACCTCCCAATTTGTTCTCTAATTATGTTTTGTTATTGTTATTATCAGCTTATTTTTGCTATTAATGTTTTTGAATCACTTAAAATTGATGCTAATACTCCCTGACACGCAGCCTGATGTATATTAAGAATGCAGAAAATGAAGTGACAGAACTAATTAAAAATCCATCTGTTCAGTTAATGTAGATGTGTGCCAAATGGTTCAAATGAGGCTTGGTCAGCAGCAAATCCCCTCCACTTATACCAATTGCTTAGTGGTTACTGTTCTGACTAATGCTATTTCCTTCGAAATCATAGAACCATAGAAAGGTCAGGATTGGAAGGGACCTTAAAGATCGCTGAGTTCCAACCCCCCTGCAGAGGCAGGGACACCTTCACTGGATCAGGTTATTCTGGACTCCACCCAACCTGGCCTTCAACACTTCCAGGGCTGGGGCAGCCACAACTTCCTTAGGCAATCTGTTCCAGCGTCTCAGCACCCTCACAGGAAAGAATTGTTTCCTCACGTCCAACCTCAGTCTTCTCTGTTCAAGTCTGTAACCCTTTCCCCTTGTCCCCTCCCTACACAGCCGTGTCAAAAGCCTTACCTCAACTTTCTTGTAAGGCCTTCAAATATTGAAAAACTACTACAAGGTCTCCTCAGAGCCTCCTCTTTGGTTCAAAGACTGCACATCAAGCAGTGAGAATGTGAAACCCATAGCTATTAGTCTTCAACAGAAACGGTCCACATTAAAATGTAGTAGGAGCCTGCTAACTGAAAAAGAGACACACACCAAAATGCTGTCTATCCTGTTGACTCACTCCACTAATTGTAATGGCTGTGCCTCAGAGACACAGAGCAATCATGTCAGTATTACCTATAGAGAAATTGTAACTCTCTATCTGGGAAAAATGTTGCCCTTAATGTCAATGATCTGTGCTTTTCTCTCCTGTAAACCCATCAGAGTTAACAGAGTTGTACCGATGTTCAAGTCTGTCCAATCTGAGGACAGCACACTGAGCATGTTATCGTATAGCCTGTCTGCTGGGTATTGCTTCACATGTGGAAAGCATACTTCAAAAAGCTTGCACACTAGATATTTTTTAATTTTAACGAGAAAGGAAAATTAGCATGTCTCAGCCTGGCAAGCAGCAGCCTGTCATGAAGCAGAACTGTAATAGCACAGATCAGGTATATTTCCTCTGTAGCAAACAGGTTTCCACAGAATGACAGAATATTCCCAGTTGGAAAGGACCTCCCAGATCAGCAAGTCCAACCATACTCACAATAACAATACCCAAGCCAATCAGACACCAGAACCAAACACAACCAGATAAGACACAAGATAACCCCCCTACAATCTCTGCTGCTAAAGCAGGTCCTGAAGTGCCTTAAACACCTGCAGGGACGGTGACTCCACCACCTCCCTAGGCAGCCTGTTCCAGTATCTGATTGCTCTCTCAGAAAAGAATTTCTTCTTAATATCCAATTTGAATTTCCCCTGCTGCAACTTCAGACCATTCCTTCTCCTTGTGCATCACTCACTTAGGAGAAAAGGCAAACCCCCACTACTCTACACCTTCCTTTCGGGTAGTTGCAGAGGGCAATAAGGTCTCCTCTCAACTTCTTCTCTAAACTACACCTGCCCAGTTTCCTCCGCCTCTCCTCATATGAATTGTTCTCTAGACCCCTTTCAATCTTGGTAGCTCTCGTCTGGACACATTCCAACACTCCAATGTACCCAAGCTATGCATTTGCTAGAATATGAGAAGCATCTGTAAGTAAAATAAGCTACTCAACATTTTCTTTCTACTCCTTCTGCAGTGAGAAGGCACCACTTGGATTTGCAACGCAGGCCCTGGAGAACATAGTATGTTCACACACAGAGCAACTTCCTTGGCTGGTCACTGTGGCTTTTAAAAGCTTCAGCCAGTGGATGACTTCAAAGAGTTAAAGCAGACAGCCTCAACAGGAGTTAAAGCAGAAAGCAGCCACCTGCTTTTAGCATGAAGCTAACAAGGCACTTATGACGGAACAATAACACAGCAGCTTCAATGGCAAGAACCAAGTGTTTCTCACCAGTAAGAACTTTTGGTGTTTCTGTGCTCAGCATGGTTTCAGGTCAGTATTTTTATCACTGCTCTCCAGCTTCTAATTTTTGTTCACACAAAGTCTAGTACACTTCAGAATCTAGTGAGCAATGAGCAAATGAATGAGGGAAAACACTGCAGCCTGCAGTCAGGAAGGGGAAACCCACCAGAACAGAGATCTCAGGGTATGAGCTTCCATGGACAGACAGGGAATCATTCACGGGTACATACCGGATGTGGCACCTAGTGATGTGGTGATGTAAGGTCATAGGCTGGGCTGGATAAGCTCAGAGGGCTTTTCAGCCTAAGTAATTCTGTGATTACTTCATTAAACATGCACATTAGGAAAGACCTCCATGGATGCACACTTCTCAGTGTTGCTACAGTTAAGAGAATAAGCACCGCAGAGCAGCAGGGGGAAGTGTAAGGTGGAGAGCACAACTGGTGGACGGGTACAGTGTCAGTGTGGGCAGATAATCACTCAGAAGTCCTGGAGAGAGGAGTGAAAACAACCTTTTACTAACACAGAACAATCTGGAGATTTTAAAACTCATGTCTTTACAATGGCAGCAAAGACTTTAAGAGAAAATTAAGGAAGAAAGATAAGCAAAAAGTGTTGGGCAAGCTAAAGTAGATAGAAGGATAGGGTACCTGCTGGCAATCCTTCAGCTTCAGTAAAAGTATTTCTCTCCTGTTTATTCCAAAAATCACTACAGAGATCATAGCTCCAGTTACATTTAGCCTGCAAAACTGTGATGTCCTACTTTGTAGAGGTTTGTATTAGGGAGAGGAAGGTCTATTTCAGAAATATTCACTGAGCAAGTAAGCAACATGTCAGTAGCCATATGACACTAACTCACTGGGTGTTCACCAGTTATTGCATGTTCCACAGATGTCTGGGCAGCGGGAAGCTGGCTATGCACAGAAGTGTAGAAGATGGTCTAGTGAGAAATGTTGTATTCTTCCCAGAATCTGGGATCTGATTAGCACTTCAATTATTTTCAATTGTCAACAGAAATAACAATTTATCACTTTCTAGAGATAAAACCAAAATCTCTTACAACTGATTTATCTCTCTTATTCTAATAAATATGAACTCCAGTAAACAGTTAGGAAGGAATTGCTACTGTGGACTAACAAAGGACAGGTTCCTAAACCTCTGGATTCCAAAAAATGTAATGAACTCTCAGTCATGTGAAAAATAGCATCTCAGCTTGCCCTTTGTGTGTAATGGGACATCTTGGATTGAAAGGGACAGACTTGCTAGGTGCTACTGCCTAGGTGGGACAATCTCACCTAGAGTTAACATCTATAACTTGGAGCTTCTGGTTCAAGCCATAGCTTCTCCTATTAGATAGCCAAGCAGCCTTAGGATTTCTGTAGTAAATTGGATGTGATTGTTACCCTGAATAGTCTTTTCTGGTCTTTCTCTGCAGAGTTTTGGGGCAGAGCTCACTTCAGCCTGTTACACACCAACACCAAGAGCCAGCTCAGAGCATATGGCTGTGCAATCTTCTCTAGGCGAACCTGCTCCAGCAGAGGAGTTAGACTAGACCTCCAGAGGTCCATTCCAAACCCTACCGTTCTGTGATTCCCTGCGAACTGTGTCAGTGTTTTAAGAAACGTCCAGGATGGTATTTCCCCTGAGTGACTAGAAGATACCTGGCATTTTGCAGCAGAAGTGGCTGGTGTGCATAGCTTCATACTTCACACACGGCTGACATTGCTTCACATTTCTACACCCCTCCACAGGCTGTAATCCAAGTTCCTTGCTTTGTCCCTCAATATATTTAGACCAAAGAGTCTAAATCTGGATGTTACTACTGCTAAATTTTCTCTCTGAAACACATTCACAGTGGCAAATAACTTTTTTCTCTTCATTCATGGAACATTTCGTCTAATGAGCTAAAAATTATTGATTCATTTTATTTTACTGAATGGAGATGATCATACGCAGAGAGCCATCTCCTTAAAGGAGTAAGCCTGGCACTCAAACCCATTTTGCCAGGGACTACAGGCTGCGAGCACAGAAGTGTATTTTTAGCATTTGCTCAAAGGACAGATGGTGACAATGAACTACCTGAAGCAACGACAGAGTGGAAAGGCAGTAGCAACAGAGATGGAAGGCTGCATATTTTCATTTTTATCTTCTTTCTTAACACCTCTGGTCCTGACCATAGCAGGAATAGTGTAAATTGAATTCTAACCACAAAGCCATCATTTCCTCTTTTAAAATTCTCTCTCCAGTTCTGGTGTCCCCTTGTTAAAATGCATAAAGGAACAGTTAGGACAGAGTGGCTCAACAACGTGGTGAAGCACCAGAGCAGATACCCTTCAGTGAAAGAAGCCTATCAGCTTATACTATCGGAAATACGAAACATGGCTTGACAACACAGTGTTATCTCTTTTGCAGGGGAAGAAAAGAGGTTTTGGTTGATTCTTTAATAGATAAGAATCAGTCAGTACTTGGAATCTGATAGTCAACAGGCTTGTATTTGAAGTAACGTGTTCCTTCAAAACTGATCAGGTATTGGAACAAGTTTTGAGGTCAGGAGACTTCAGAAGGGGGGGAAGTCTGCTACAGTTTCTGACTTGGAGAGCTCAGAAGTGAGCAAACTTAAGTTTCCAGTGGGAGTTTTTCAATCCACTACAATGTGAAAAGGGCACTTGATCTACTGTACTAAAGAGACATTCCGCTCTGGCTCTGTGGCAGTTTGCTTCCTCACAAAAGCCCAGAGTAAATCTCATTAACTACAGCCAGGTGCAAACTTGGCACTGTCCCATAATATCCCATTAGTGTTCCAGTCCTTGACAGGATGGAAGGGGAAGACTAACAAAACATAGATCTTGTTTACAGAAGAAATAACTTCGTGTTTTAGTCTGGGAAATGCACTGGAAGAAAGAGTCAGTCCTTGCTAGTTAAGCTAGGCTTCTGGGCACTGTCCTGCTGTGCTAAGGTTAGACCTAAATCCAGAATAATGCTATCAACTTGTCTAAGTAATACATTGTGATGCTTAAAGAATTCGTGGGCTGCAGTCTCAAATGGTTTTGCCCAAAATATTCGGGGATCCTTGGTAAGGTGGCACTAGGGAAGCACACTAGTCTAGATCACACTACACCACTCTTTACTCCCATGTTGGTAATGCTTCTGCTTGCATTCATTTCACACTATTTAAAAATACCCATGCCATGACACACTTATTGTTAAATAATTAGCCAAATCGATTGTTCCTTAGACAGATAATTGATCATTTTACATTAGTGTGTTTAGATGAGAGAAATTAATGGCAAGCTGCAGCTCAATGCATTCCTGATGATTTCCAGACCTATCACAGGGAGAGAGGTGATCATCCTCCAGCTCCATTGCTGTGAAAATACACATCCTATTTTTGTCTTGCTGGAAGCTTCTGCCAAGAAACAGCTCGTCAACCAGGGTTCCCAAACATTAGACCAATGGACTTCTGTTCACCCTCATCATGTCCCACAGACCACATGAAGCCTCATTATCTATGTTTTGATTTAAAAAACACCTTTTTTCTCTGTTCTCAGTGGTTCTCTAAGCCATGTTACCACAGCCTGCTGGCTCTGTTCAGGAGCTAGCAGAGTGTGATTGATCACACTGTATTCTCAGCAACCTTCAGGTTTCTGGGAGAACAGGTCTTCCTGCTACAGGTTGAGTTCTGTCCAGGGGCAGA
>VZRI01001618.1:28934-142535 GCA_013397515.1 Upupa epops | reverse complement strand
TGTAATCTGAACCCATAGACTCTTCAAATTCCTCAGAATGCAACTGCCTGTGGCTTAGAGAGAAAGTATAGCTAAACCACACCACGGTAACAACAGCATTTGCATAGGCACCTTTGGTAAAGAACAACAGAAATCAGCGTTTACACCAGCCCTTCTTGGGGTGTCTTGCTGTTGTGCTCAGATCATCACTGTCTAACCGAGGCTACTGTGAACCAAGAGTTCTGCTGTGTGGGGTTCTGGGGTTTTCAGGTGTGCTCAGCCATGGCACTGGGGTGCTGGTCACACATGGAATACAAATGGACTTTGGAATGTTGTACTGTGTAATCACTGCAACGTTTGGTTCTTCCAGATCTTTCCCTGGTGGCACGCACCAGGCTTCAGCAGAGAGTATGCTTGATTAAAAAGGAAGCCATGGGGAGGCTGCAAGACTGATTAGCTAGAGAGGATGTGTTTGCTGGCAGGAAAGGAAGCAGGGCAAGGAAAAGGAATGAAGTCTGCAGATAGGAGAATTAGTGTCTGCTGCTTGTGGGGCAAGGGCAGAAGGAGCTGCAAGCCAGAAATTTGGTGTTGGCAAGGGGATGCATGTGCACATTGAAGGAAGTATGTGTGTATTCATGGATGCATATGCCTGAGTCCATGTGCTTAGACATGTTTATGTGGATTTCCTATGTGTAAGCACACCAGGAGGAGGTCTGCCTTTTCAGAAGTCGGCTGAGCTAACAGGTTGCTTCTTAACAGGAGCTGAGTTCTTTCTGCCCTGCTGTTGCAATCCTCTGAAAAGTAATCAGCAGTTACCTCAGAAAAATGTTTGTTCCGATGCTTCTACATAGGGGAGCCCAGGCCCTGAGATGCAGTGCTACAGCCGGCACTGTTGCTGCATCTGACCTGAGGCCAGATTTTCTGACTGTCCACACAGGGGACTGGGTTGAGGGTAAACCTGTGAGCGTATTCAGGGCAAGTGTCTCGAATGAGCTCTGTGTATTCAGTTGCTGCACAGGCAGGTCCCTGCATGCTGTGTCTGCTTCATCTGCTCTTTTGGTAATGGCACATGCCTGACAGGCACAAAAAATACCCTAGGCTCTGCTTCCACTGTTACCTGATGCAGGGCAGCTGAGATTATTGCTCCTCTGCAGTTTAGGACTAGTTCATGTTCAATGCCCTCCCTGGTTTGCCCTGCTCCAGGGCACATTTTCGCAGCAGAGTCATGGCATGAAATGCCTTTACCCATTTTACAGTTCATTCAATCCTCCTGAGCCAGATCCCTACTAACAACCCATGACTGCAGGGGCCTCTGAGAGCCCCGAGTGGAGGATCTGGGTGCAGCACA
Source organism: Upupa epops (assembly GCA_013397515.1). NCBI lineage: Eukaryota > Metazoa > Chordata > Aves > Bucerotiformes > Upupidae > Upupa > Upupa epops. The sequence continues at coordinate 141,208 of VZRI01001618.1, read as the reverse complement.
GCTTTGTATCCGATGCTGTTGTACCAAGCTGTACCTACATGTGATGCAGTATGGAAAGGCAAGATGCTGTGCTCACAGAAGATCACTGTTTGGCCACGGTATGAAGTTTTTCATTGAGCCAACAGAAAGGCTTCTTGTATTGAACTAAGCACAGAAGCGTAAACAATAGGTAATTCACTCATAAGATGCATGATGTGAAAAGGCTGCATGTCAGCTAGCTTCTTTGGCAACTGCTGGATGTACTGTATCAGTGCATTGCAAAATAGTTTATTTCTCTGTAACATTCCATTTACTTTGAACAAATAAGGAACACGATTTTATGATACATCTGGCCATGATTATATTATGAAGAGAGAAACAAAACAGAGACTAGAATTGTTAGTTTCTTAGAATCAGAAAGAATCACTTCTGTAGGTTCCCCGTATCTCTATTTTTATGCTTTTTTTAACCATCTTGAAGCTCTGAATGCCATGGAAGCAGGCAAAACTTGCATGGCTGTCAGATGATGTTCACAGTAAAAGGTCATGGCACAGAGTTCCTCTGGACAACGATCTATCCAGAAGCAATGTTCTGTGCTATGATTTATGGCCTTGCATCAGTGCTAGCAATTGAAGTACTTTGATGAACTAGAGCCGAGTTCAGTTTCAAGGCCAGGTCCTACAGATGTCTTAAGGATTTTCTTATTGATGGATTTGCTATGAGAAAGGGGAAACTTTGGAGCCCAATGCAGAGCACAGTTAAGAAGCTCAGACCTGAGCAACACATGAGTGGTTATGCACCTGTAAGGCAGAGAGTAGCATCTGGGTAGCAGAAATACCACCTTCCAGCCTGGGGATGCTGCCTTAACCACTTCTCATGCATCAACTGAAGCTCTGTGTGCTGTAGACACATCTTGAACCTGCACTGAGACAGCTGCACAACTTTCCTCTTGTTGCTGTGTAGAGTTCTAAGGGATGAATTTTGTTGTGAGCTAAACTCTGCTGGCCAGTCAACATGGAGAATAGAGTGTCAGTTTCTTAGGTCTGAAGGGACACTGAGTGAGCCGGACACCCCTGAACTGTCATAGCTTGTGTATTGGACAGTTGCTGGGTCATAATATTACAGTCACAGAATTACTGAGGCTGGAAAAGCCCTTTGAGTTTATCCAGCCCAGCCCATGACCGAACATTACCACAGCAGCCAGACCAGGGCACTAAGGGCCACAGCCAGGCTGTCCTTCAACACCTCCAGGGATGGGCACTCCAGCGCTGCCCTGGACAGTCGATTCCAGGGTCTAGGCACTGTTTCTGTGATTAAGGGCTTCCTAACACCCAACCTAACCCTCCCCTAGCACACCTTCAGGCCCTGCCCTCTTGTCCTGGCACTGGTTGCCTGGGGAAGGAGCCTGACTCCCACCTGACTACAACCTCCCTTGAAGAGAAGGTAGTTGAAGAGAGGGACTCCCTCCTGAGTCTCCTTTTCTCCAGGCTGAATACCCCCAGCTCTCTCAGCCTCTCCTCATCAGACCTTCCTTCCAGTCCTTTCCCCAGCCTTGTTCCTTTCTTGAAGTGAGGAGCCCAGGACTGCCCCCAATACTTGCGGGAAGGCCTCACCAGTGTCCAGTACAGGGGGACAATTACATCTCTAGTTCTGCTAGCCACACTACTCCTGATACAAGCTAGAATGCCATTGGCCTTCTGGGCCACCTGTGCATAGTACTAATTCCAAATCATAAAGAAGGACCCAACAACCACCCGGTGCTAGTGAATATCTTGTCCACTAGTGAGTGTACTGACTGATGCATGCATGAGCATCCTTCAGGTTTTTCTCTTGTTAATGCACATTGTAAAGCTTGTCCTCCCCAGTTTCTGAGAAGGCAGTAGCCCCACCTTCCTCTGAGAACATAAGTCATAGAGGCTTATAGCCTGACTGATGAGCATCAGGCTGTTCCCATGTTAGACAGGCTCAAGGAATTATGTTTTGGGAAGAACTGGCTTCTTTGTGTGAGTCTTGATCAGAAATTCATGCCATGGGTTTTGGGTTTAATAGGGTCAATTATAGTAGGACTTGGTCATATTTGTTATTCTGGGCATAGATTTTCTGAAAGCCTGAAGATGAAGAGAGAATGAATTACAGCTGTTAGGATGCATCTCCTGTAACATTGTGTGAAGCCTCTTGTGTAATTTGAAACTGTAAAGAATAGTGAAGAACAATGAAGCTAGTGAAAGGCCTGGATGACAGGCTTGATGAGTAGGCTGAGGAAACTGGGCCCATTTAGTCTGGAGAAAAGGAGGTTGAGGGGAGACCTCATTGCTCTTTACAGCTACCTGAAAGGAGGTTGTACAAAGGTGGGCGCTGGTCTCTTCTCCCAAGTCACTAATGATAGGACAAGAGGAAATAGCCTCAAGTTGTGCCAGGAAAAAAGTATTCCCTGACAGAGTGGTCAGGGATTGGAACAGGCTGCCCAGGAAGGGGGTGGAGAGGTTCAAACAAGAAGTAGATGAGGGTCTAGGGAAAAGGGTTTAGTGGACAGGGTAGGGTTGGGTTGATGGTTGGACAGGGTGATCTTGGATGTCTCTTCCAACCTTAATTTGTTCTATGCTTCTATGAATGTTCGCACCCACCCAGTAGAATGTGAAGTCCAGTTGCTGATTCTGGCAGCTGGCAAAAACAAGTCAGATGCTTTTTAGAGAAGCCAGGTCCTTCTTTCCAAACTTTTTTTAGGCTGTCCGCAGGCTCTGGCAGACAAGAGTATGGACTCAATGCATCTCTTGGCAGACCTGCTTCCCAGCAAAGAATGGATAAGATGATCAGAGCTTAGAACATGAACCAAATAGTGCCAGTGAGGGTGCCAGCTGCTGCAGCCTTCCCTGTGAAAGATACCATGGGCTGAATTTCAGGAGAGAAGGGGCAGAATGGATTGTTGCTGGCTTTGTTTGTTCTTGCCTTTGAGGTCAGAAGGAAAGCCTTATAAATCAGTCTTCTCCTCTCCAATCACCCCCAAGTCATGGCTGCAACAGGGTGATTTGGCACCCAAGGCATTTGTCACATATTCATTCTCCTGCCAGTTCTCCCTTCCCTTTTGCTAGGCTCTTTCCAGTTGCTGCCACTTAATTATAGCCCATCCTGTAAACCTCTTCTGGGACCAGCAGGTACACTGGTCAATTCAAGCATATAACATCCCCTAGCAGTTCGTGCTTGAACTGGCCCCCAGAAGGAGGAGAATGCAGAGCTGAGAACCTACTCATCACCAAAAGTAAAGCATTTACACTCAGTGCAATACACCTTATGTCAAAAGAGAAACTAAAGGGAATTTTCATACCAAACAGTAAGTCTGTAAGTTTCTGCATGATACTCTCTCTCCCACCACAACAAACACGCACACACACAAACTCTATACAGATTTTTAAATACAGCTAATTGACTATATTCATTATTTGTTTGGCCTAGGTCAAGAGGAGTCTGTCCTGAACAGGTAGCTGGGCAGAATTTTGGAAGCTGAGTTTAGGTTGTGAGCCCAGAAGTTCCCACTCTTCTCTCCCACCTAACTGAAATCTATCTTTTTTTTTCCTTTTCCCCTTAAATAAACAATCGCTGTGCCCAGAACAAGCTTTGTTTTTATTGTGCTGAAATACTTAGTCTCTGCTCAGAGCTCATCTAACCCATCCCCAGGAGTGCATTTGCCAGAGAAGAGGCACAGGATGCTGGGGTGTAGTTGTGATGGCTCCTGTTAAAAAGATTGGGAAAGAACCCAATACTCACTGAGCCAGAAGATGAGTGCAAGAGGGATTGGTGCCCCCTTGGGAACCCAGACCCACTTCTCTAAAGGCTGAGCTGCCTTCATTGGTGGAAAGGGCACCCCTCTGATCTGGGGATCTCATTTAAGTCTTCATGTTGGAGCAGTCTTGAGAGGACACTCAGAGTGTCTCTCCAGCCTGTGAATCTAGACTCCCTTCTGGATGCTGGATATCAGGGAGTTAGATGTGGTTGTTCTGCACTGGGTCTCTTTACTTCCTTCTTATGGGTTTAAATTAAACCCTATTACACCTGTTGCTGAATATACTCTGGTAGCATCTCAGCTCTGTTGTCAATGGTACACAGATAATATAAAGTCCAAATATCCCGTTGTCCATCTTTTCTTAAACTTTGAATACATAGAACCCATTACCTTTCTCTTGGCTTTGTCAGCTTTCTGACTCGGTCTCCCTAATAGAACTCCTCTTATGTAATGCTTTGAAATGAGAGTTACTCAGCTCTCCCAAACTCTCCTTGGAGTCTTGCAAGAGCCTTGAGCATGTTTGTAGCGACTTTCTCATTTTGTGATGTATCTCACTGGAGCCACTGGGCCTCTCTTTCCCACAGTAGTCTAGCCCTGAATAGTTAATCTCATCTCAAACCAGGTACTCAACTCCATCTGATCCATTTGCACATTATCTTCATTTCTGGTATTTGTCCATCATGGAGCTGAGCAGGAGCAGCTCAGACACTGGCTATTTCTGGAGCAGGCTGAACTGTGCCACAGGGAGAGCCCAGATTCAACCCTGCCTGCCTTGTCACTTTCTCCAGAGGAGCCTCATCTTGTCCCACATTTTTAGCTGTGTCCTGGGTAATTTTGCTAGAGCTTTGTCTTATGCTTATCTGGTCTATAATGTGATTGTGTGGCATTGCAGTGGGCACATCTAGCAGGTTTGGGGCTGCCACTATGTTTGAGAGGGCAGACTAGCATTTCAGAGCAATGGGAGACTACCAAAACCCATTGACTGAAGTAATTAAATCTTTCAGAACAAGGCTGCACAGATTGGTGTTGCTGGATTTCATAGGAACCAGTGTGTTCAAATACAGAAAAGAACTGATGAAGAAAATATATTTGATGCTACTAAGGACAGAAGGGCATAGCTCAATCCAAGGTGAAACCTGAAGAAAGGACATACAGTACATACAGTTAAAATAACAAGAAGTTATTTTGAATCCTTGCAAAGAAAGATACCTTTGTGACCATGACACTTCTTCCAGATACATCAACACTTAGGTGATAACAGCACGGGAATCTTAAATCGGTTTCTAAACCCTTGACCTCTTAGTGTGAAAAAGCAGCAGCAGGAGACAGTGGATTTGCTGGAAAGAAAGATCTTATCCACAAACTGTTTCTTGTTTAACATCAATCTAGGGATAAAGATAGCCATGAATCCACTGGAAGCACCTTTATTTTATGTCCATTTTAACAGCAAATGGGGATGTGTGCCAGGAGAGTGGACTGTGTGGTAGCTAGGCATTTACTCTCTGAAAAGGAGTATAGCATTAAAAATGAGTACATTACAGTTAGACATCAGTTAGACTATTCAAGCAGGTGTGTTTGGATGTATCTTCTCCTCTTGAAGTCTGAAATAGTTCATTAATTATTTGGAATTATTTTTGTTGCCAAACTTGGTACCAAAAGAAGTCAAAGAAAGCATAAAGTGAAATGAAATATTTTGATAGATAGAATTTCTCCTACCTTTATCATTCTTTCTGTCCTCACTCTGGCTAAGATGTTTTATTTGAAATCCACAATTAGGATAGACTTTTGTTCTGAGTTTGAAATGAGAGAGACAGGACAAAGTGCTGCATCCAGAGATTCATTTTCCATTCAATGTGGAATGATCACTTGCCTCACAAGGTTTGCCTGGGTCCTTGTAGAATCCATTGTGGTGATGTTAGGTCATAGGTTGGACTTGATCTCAAAGGTCTTCTCCAGCCTCAGTAATTCTGTGATCTGTGATTGTAAAATGTGTCCCAGCTAGGGATCTGTCTCATTTTTCCTTATGAGCTGCTGACAGAAACTGTTCTGGGGAGTGCAATCACAAGTACGATTGTCTTCTCAAAGATCCTGAACCCCCTGTCTTGGAGATCAATAGCTAATTGTGCAATATCCAACTCTAGCCTTCAGAGGCTGTTCTTTCTCTTGGGAGATCTGTGTATCTCTGTTTCTAGTAGTTTTTCAACTAATATCAGTGAGCCCACAGTTCTTAGTCCTATAACTTGAAAGCCTGGAGAGCTGCTCAGTTTAGTGGCTCTGTGCCTGTGTTCAACGGGAAGAGTCACAGTCCTTATTAGGACATTGTATGCTTACAGCATCGCAACACAACCATACTGCTGCTTGGGAGCTTCCCTTTCCTAAGGATTTTCTAAGGGATTTAGAAGAAGGGGAATAAATGGTTTTAGTTGCCAGTAGTTGTCACACCTCTGATCATTTGGGGAAAGGAAAGGGGGTGACTCAGTTGCATGGATTCACCTGGGGTGAATTAACAAGATTATAAGTCCACATAAAAGTTGAGTTTACTAAAGTTACTGTATGCCATGCTCGCAGAGTAGAGGAGAGAAAAGGGGAAAGGGAGAAGACAGAATATGGTGTTTCCAATCACCAGCCTGGCCTGTGGTGTCTTGTATGGTGCAGCTCCCCCTCATTCCTTGTTGTACCCAGCTGTCTTCATAGAATCATAGAATCATCATGGCTGGAAAGGACCTCCAGGATCATCAAGTCCAGCCCTCATCCCAACATCTCCATAACCCCTAGATTATGGCCTCAAGTGCTCTAGCTACTCATTTTTGAAACACTTCCAGGGACGGTGACCCCACCGCTTGCTTGGGCAGCCTGTTCCAGNGCCTGGCCTGTGGTGTCTTGTATGGTGCAGCTCCCCCTCATTCCTTGTTGTACCCAGCTGTCTTCATAGAATCATAGAATCATCATGGCTGGAAAGGACCTCCAGGATCATCAAGTCCAGCCCTCATCCCAACATCTCCATAACCCCTAGATTATGGCCTCAAGTGCTCTAGCTACTCATTTTTGAAACACTTCCAGGGACGGTGACCCCACCGCTTGCTTGGGCAGCCTGTTCCAGTGCCCAGCCACTCTCTCAGGAAAGAGCTTCTTCCTAAGATCCAATCTAAACCTCTCCTGATGCAACTTGAGGCCATTTCCTCTCATCCTATCATTAGTAATTTGGAAGAAGAGACCAGCATCAGCTTCACTACAACATACTTTTAGGTCGTTGTAGAGAGCCTCCTCTTCTCTAGACTAAATAACCCCAGTTCCCTCAGCCACTCTTCACAGAACCTATTTTCTAGACCTCTCCTCAGCCTTGGTGCCCTTCTCTTGACCTGCTCTGGCACCTCAATGTCCTTCTTAACTGTGGTGCCCAAAACTGGGCCCAGTACTCAAGGTGCGGTCTCAGGAGTGCATAGTACAGGGACCCCATCACCTCCCTCCCTACTCCTGCTGGTTACACTGTTCCTGATCCAGGCCAGGATGTCGTTGGCCTTCTTGGCCACCTGGGCACACTGCTGGCTCCTGTTCAGTCAGTCATCAACCAACACCCCCAGGCAGTTTTTCACCAGGCAGCTATCCAGCCACTGCTCCCTAAGCCTGTAGCACTGCTGGGGATTGCTGTGACCCTGCTCCTCTGGGTTTGGTGATAAGACTTCTGAGCCTTGGAGACTACTTGAGGCCTGGTCTTTCCTTCCCCAGTCATCTTGTTTTCCATTCCTTTTTTCACGGGAGTACTTCAGAGTATTACAAGGGAAATCTGCTAAGCGAAGTGAGTACTCTCTGTGCTAGAGTAGTGTCATTGCTTCTTCTGATGACTTCAGTGCTGGGCAGAATGATGCACTGCACTGACCTCTCACCTGACATTTGTTCCAGGGCATTTGTTTGGCTCTATGGAGCATGCAGAGAGATGCTGTTACAGTGCCCTGTCAGTGAAAAGCTGCCCTAAATTCTGCAGGACAAGTTGTCCATCTGAGGAGAGTTCATTACGTCCTCCTTCTGCTGTCTGCCACCACAAGTGACAAAAGCCCTCCATCCCTTTCATGATACTTGCAGCAGCACAGCCAGCTTGCCTGTGATTTATGCTGCACTGCTTTAATGCCACTTAACAGCTCAATATGCCCTTCTACCAAATAGGCCTCTTCATCAAATACACCATGACAGCCGTGATGTGCCCCAGGCTGCATATATCTGGCTTTCCATGGGCACAGCAAGCTTTTGTCTCAACTTGACTTCTCCAAGCAGGGCTTCTTCAATCTTAGATCACCCCAGCTGTTGCTCTTTCTTGTTCCAGACTCATCCCTTCTTTCCAGGACTTAACATGACCCCAAACATCTGCAGCATCTGGCACACCCATGTCAGCAAGAGAGGCCAGTCCTGGGCCCTCCAGGGTGAGCACATTCCTGACTTCATGCTGCTTAGGAGCACAGGACTGGGCTGACAAATGTCTCATTGTCTGCAATGCAAACAGCATCTCGCCCTCCTCACCCTCAGACAGACCCAGATGCCAGGGTCTGCAAGTGAGGGCAGCAGGAGAGGACCTGCCAGCTCTGCCACTGCAGCTGCTTCCTCTGTTGCTGGCAGCTGGGTTTGAATATTCATGGCAACAAAAGATTAGCACTGTGTGTGCTTGACTCTGGAAGCAGATAACTTTCTTGAGGTGCTGGTAGCTCTGTTCTCATCCCATTCAAAGAGCTTGCTCCCTTTCCTTCACTCCACTTGTCTGCTTCATCGACCAACTAATTTTTTTTGGTATATAAGCTTCTGTTAGGAGAGGGAGTCAAGTAGCTTGATTATGCATTCAGCAAAGTGGTTCAGAATCCAGACAAACTCATGCAGAACTTGCCAAAATTGCATTCAGTTGGCATCAAGGAAAGTCAAGGAAAAAGCTTGTTTATAAATGGGTGATATTTGGCAGGGCATCAGAGCAGACGTCAGAGATGTTAGTCCTCATCCAAGTGATTTAGACATTTAAGAACATAATTCCCCCCAACTTCCACTGAATTTAGGGTTTTGAAAGTCTAAAGAAAATTCAAGAAGGAAACTTTAGACCTTTCAGTTGCTTAAAGATTTCACCTTACACCATCACTTTCTAAAAACACTGTTTGTTGCTTCTTCCTTCCTGCTCTCAGCTGGCCTGGAAATGGGAAGAATTGTTGCTGCTCAGAAGTGGCAGATGAGAACTCTTGCTCTCCCACTTCTGCCAATAGGTTATCATTTGTGAGAGGAGCCTGGACTTGCGGCAGGTTTGTAACGCTGAAGAAGCTGAAAGCTTAGGACAGCTGGCAGCTATGAAAACTGCATCAGAAAAAGGGATGACCAGTCTGGGCAGACAGAAATGTGAGCTGTATGAAGTCTCCTTCAGGCATCCTGACTAGGAGATGCCTCCTTACATTTCAACAATTCTTTTTCTCTTTCTCAGAGTAAGTTTTCATTCTTCCATGCACTCACATTTAACCCAGAGCTTGGAAAGGAAACCTGCAAGGGTAAAAAAACACAGTAGCTGGAAAGACTGCTCACAAATGACCAAGCAAACCCATCAGCATGACAGTGGTACCTTTTCAAAAGCATTCAGGCTATTGGGCTAACTTGCTATTTCACTCTGTATGCCTTCCTTCTCACATCCAGGCAAGGCTGGTGGCAGTGTGGGAATTGTGACTGCCTGAGTTACTCTGTTGCTCCAGTGGTCTGCTTGCTGCAGCTTTAGCTGGGAAAGCGTGTTTTTCTTGCCACCTCCTAGGACGTGATGTGCTCAGTACAGGCTTCTAAGCTTCTCCAAGGTTTTCAAATTAACAGTTAGACTTTATGACCACCAGGTGATTCTGCTGTGGCAGGGGGATTGGACTAGATGATCTTTTGAGTTCCCTTCCAATCCCTAATGATTCCAACGTAGAGCAACAAAGATGATGAAGGAAGTAGAACAGCTCCCTTATGAGGAAAGGCTGAGGGAGGTTGAGGGAGCTGGGTCTCTTTAGCTTGGAGAAGAGAAGGCTGACAGGTGACCTCATTAACATCTGTAAATATGCAAGAGGTGGGCGTCAGGAGGATGGAGTCAGGCTCTTTTCAAGGTCATCTAGTGATAGGACAAGCGGCAATGGGTGCAAATGGGAACATAGGAGGTTCCATACAAATATCAGAAGAAACTTCTTCACAGTGAGGGTAACGGAGCATTGGAACAGGCTGCCCAGGGGGGTTGTGGAGTCTCCTTCTCTGGAGACGTTCCAGACCCGCCTGGATGTGTTCCTGTGCAACTTGGTCTAGGTGGTCCTGCTGTGGCAGGGGCATTGGACTAGATGATCTTTCGAGGTCCCTGCCGACCCCAAATGATTCTATGATTCTATACTGGAGATAAGGACCCAAAGGAATGAAGCCTTTTTATAAATGGTGACTTTGAATGATGACAGGCTTCCAGTGAAACTGAGATATACAGTAAAGCTCTTGCAGTTGAGATAGGATGAGAGGAAGTGGACTAAAGTCGCATCAGGGAGGGTTCAGATTGGATCTTAGGAAGAAGCTGTTTACTGAGAGATTGGTTGGGCACTGGAACCAGCTGCCCAGGTTGGTGGTGGAGTCACTATCCCTGGAGGTGTTTAAAAGGTGAGTAGAGCCCACAATCTAAGGGTTAGGGAGAAGCTGGGATGAGAGCTGGACTTGATGATCCTGGAGGTCATTTCCAGCCATAATTATTATGAGACTATGACAGGCTTCCATTGAAACAGAAAAATAGTGAGGCTCTTGCATTTGAGAAGAGCAGCAAGAAAATGAGGCTCTTGGTTCCTGAGCATCAGTGTGATTTAGAGGGCAATAGCCATGCTAGAAAATCAAAAGGCAAAAGGAACCAAAGGTGGAGGTATACACTTGCCAGACCCACAGGCATCTTTCTTGGGGATTTTAAAGAATTATTTTAACGATTTTTAAATAAAGCAATTCAGAAGTGCTCATCAAGGATTAACTTGGAACCTGCAAACTAAATAAACCTACATAATGAATTATCTGAGCAAGTGTCCTGCCCCAGTCAGCAGCAGAGAGATTGCTTAGTCCATGGGATGGCCCTGGTTGTAAAATGCAAAAAAACCCCAAACCCTTGCAGTTTGCATGAAGATTGCAAAGATAAGGCTCTCAGAGAGTACAGCTGGAAGCTCTGAGCTGGCAGCAAACCTTCTCCTATACAGAATCTTGGAAGAACTTTAAAGAGATAGCCAAGGAGGGAAAAGGAGCAACAAACAGGAACTCTGCACAAAAACAAGTGATTTCTGCAGCTTGTGATGCTGCCTTTTCCCATGCAGCACAGGGAGGCAGGGATGCTTCATTCTTAAACTTTCATCTTTGATGACAGCAGGTTGAGTGGCCATGCTCTGTAGCAAACTGCTATGTTTTACAGCAGTTGTCTCCCATTACCTTTCCTGTTTCTTTTCCATGAACCAGTTATCATTTAGGAATTACTTATGACTCTCATTGGGAAAGCAATGACAGTTTTCCTACTAGGGATATGAGTGTGTGTGCATGCACACATATTTGCAGATGGTTGGACTCTGTTTCCTTTGGGGTAAGCACAGAGCTTTTCTGGTGACACTGGCAGGCACAATCCTATCAGGACAGACAACCATGCATCTTTCATGGGTCCATTGCTGGATCCGCATGTGCCTCACTTTGGGCATCATTAATATTATGGGTCAGACCCAGAATATTTCAACCAAGAGCTTTTAGCCAAAGCACCAGACACTAAGGGAGGATTTAACAAACCCACTGATGAATCTGCATGGAATGAAACAACTGACTCCATTTGGGGAAGAAAGGCACCAAGACATTTTAATGCCTTGCCCCCACCACCCATCAGATAAAACCCCACATAAGACAGGAACACACAGAGTTTCATCACACTGTTACTACACTGAATTGAAATGAAATGTCCATAACGTCCATTGTAAACAGTTTCTCATTCTCTCTGAATTCATGGTGATTATCTGACTCCCAAAATCTTGGTGTCTGTAGTCATTTTAAGAGCCTGTCCTGATCTTCATAAATCTTCATAAAGATCAGAAACACTGTTAGCCTCCCTGAGCAAACAAGGATAAATCAGTAGACATGAGAGTCCCCCACACACACATGTAAATATCCTTCAGGATGATAACATTTTCTCTCAGCAGCAGTGACACAACAGACACCAAGATGGAGAAGAGGAGGAGAAGAAGGTGGAAGTTACTGAGGGTGGGGGAAGAAAGTGAAGTAGGGGGCAGAAACTTTTCAAATTTTTCAACCCAAACTTTTCTGTAGAAAATACACAAATAGAAGAGGAGGAGAAACCAGAACTTTATAGATCATTGCATGTGCAATGCACTGAACATTGTATTGAACATGCAATCCAGCACTGCGATATAAATTGTCTCTACAATTGGAATATGATTGGTTGGGATGAAGACAAAATACCTGCTTATGTGGTGAGGGCAGTGAAATGTACATATGAGTAGAGAGGAAGGAGAAAATCCTGGGTGCACTGTGCTTGTTAGCTAAATAGGACCCTGCACTTGCTCCTATCAAACCTCATCCTTTGGCTTCTGTCCATTGACCCAGCCTGTCCAGATCTCTCTGCATCCATCCAGCAGGTCTACACATCCCCTAACTTGGTGTCATCTGAGAATTTATGAAGGGGAGATTTGAATGATGCCGTTCAGTCCTGTGCATGTTGCTGGCTGAAAATTGGGAAAAGTCTGTTTCATCCCAAACCAGATTTTAGAAACCTGATGTGAAAAGGTCTCAGGAATGAAGCTGCACAGCACAGAATGCAGCCCTTGCAGAGGAACCTGTTGAGGCGCAATCACTATAAACTCCACAATATTTCCTAGCTAACACTTTTTAAAGGTATTCATCCAAATTACCTGACTCTTCGAAGTGAAAGAATACAATGCTCTGACCCGGCGGTTTTGCTCATGGTCAGTGAGCACATTTCACTGGCTGTGATGTTATGCCAGCCAGTCCTTTCGGTTTCCAGGGTTGTTGCTCTGGGGTCCTGAGTTGTCATCTTCTTAGCATGGATGAATGATTTGTGGCCACAAGAGCATTCCCCAGTTAACTAACTGACTAAAGACTGAATGAAAGGAAGTGGTTTGGGTCAAATGAATTCTTCATTAGTATCTCAGAGGAGAGCCTGGCATTTTGGGATCTCAGGCAGTAGAATATGGGATGTTTGTGTATACTGCTAGTTGAACTGTCAGCACAGCACACTAACAAATTTATAAAAGCTGCCCTTAGATGAAACATTAGGAGGCCAAGTGATCAATAGGTTGTCAAAACTACTAGTTTTCTAAAAGAATGACTGAGTGGGCTCATTGCTTATGGTACAGGGAGCTCTTATTAACATTCCAATAACTGGTTTTCATTAAAGACCTCTGTGATTAAAGACCTATGTGACTTAGAACTGTGAAAGCCTGTTTGAGTTTGCATTTGTGTCTTAAATGAATGAAACATTACATTTGTATACCCAGCGCATTTCCTTTAAGGGTTTGCTTTCCAAGCAGTCAAAGCAAAATCCATTGCCTTGTGACAAATACAGCTGATGGGGTCCCACTTTGTGGCTCAAGGGCTTTCATCTTCTGTGATGTGACTTAGGGAGATTTTAAGTTCCTTCATGCAATGTTCCTTTTCCGTGCCAGGATGCTACTCTGCTTTTACACAACATGTGGATCCCAGACATTTGGGAATTTGCTTTTTGGCAGCCATATTTCTAATGTACAAACACCGCAAAAGAATTTCTTCCTCCCCACCCACAATGCCACATACACACTTCATGCTTCTACCTTTTTCTCCAGCTGTTGTACAGAGCAAATGAGAACAGTAATTACCAGTAAATTCTGCCTCAACTGATTTGGGGGAACTTTCAGCAGCCTAGGAAAGATTATGAAATAGCAAATGATACAAAGAAATAGCATAGTGGTTAAAGGACAATTTGCCTAGAGCAACTGGAGTTCAACAAACTGGTGAGTCGCTTAGGTTCTAGTCTACCAAAGGACTTGGGCTCTAGAGGCTGAGATATATGCTGTTGTAACTCCACTCACCCAATGTCTCAGTCATGCCACTGATGTTCTTTGGGTACTATCCATGCCAATGTATTTGTAAAATACACAGTTGTCACACAAGAACTACTGTTGAAGCATCAGAGTCTGAAACCACCCATCCCTCTTTCCACCCAAGAGCACTAATCACAGGACTGCAGTCAAGGGCCCCTCTTTCCTGCTCTCTCCTGCGCTTAGTGATTTGGTCAGTAAGATCAGTCAGAGGAGTTCTCTGTCCTGAAAGCTGCATCTCTCAGGCAAACACTTCACCTACTGTATGACAGAGTCTGGAGAAAAAAGGCTGTCTAGAACTGTTAGGCTGAAGCTGTTCCCCTCATGGGACTATCCAGGGACAGTGATTAATAGCAGCATTGCACAAGAAAGTATGTCTTCCTTCATCAGAGAACTAGGCCTTGAAGAGTTTGACTGCTGAACTCCCTTCTCCCAGGAATTTTCAATCTCAGGTTGGAAATACACGTGACAGAGCAAGAACTAATAAAAAACTGGAGCAGCAACACAACCTGGAACAATACCAATGAGAAAGGCCTCAGGACTTCACTCTGAGGTCATGAGAACTGGGAAATCCTTACAGAAGACTTTGAGGAGGACAGCTACCTTCTGGTTGGGCTAAAGGAGTGAAACCTCCTCAGTGGGCCCACAGAGGAGTCCTCACAGTCTGATTCTGACGGGGGGGAAGTAGAAGAGTTTTGTGGGGTCTACTTGTCATTGAGAAAGGACTAGCATTTTCCAATAAACTGTGGCACCCTGCCCTATGTTCAAAGAAACTCTTGTTTAAGATAGAAGATTGAGACCCTCCAGGTTTTGTTATAACAGGGCCTCTATGCAGAATACACAAACTGCACAGAAGAATGTTAAATCCTCACTCGGGTCAAAAGAGGAAGAGCAATGGCAGACAGAATAAATTTCTTGTAATGCCAGGGCTGAACACGAATGGAAAGCTGTTCTCCTGGTATGGGAAGATGCTTTTATTAAAACAGATGAGACTGCCTTGAATTCCCAGTTACCAGCAAACAGAATGTCTCAGCAGATGGGATGTCTCACTTCATATTCTTTTTTGGTACGTAAATACACAGGCCTCACTTATTGCTCTTTTTGTGAATCATGTTTATAAACTGTGCAGTGTAGCTATTCAGATATTGTGCAAGGTCCTGGTCTTTTCTGTAGCTGGAAGACTGGAATCTATTAAAACAATCTGCAAGGTCCAAGAAGAGACCGTTTCATAACATGCAAATCCTGCTAATATCTTCCAGCTTCATCTGCCATCATTCTTACTTCACTGGGGGGGGCAGTCTGAGAGCATGGAGTGAAAAGTTTCCAGAGACCAGTGCAGACTGAGAGGTATTGTGTGCTCTAGCTAGAAGGTGCTGCAGTGTATTTTCATGTTGTTATTCTGAGTCAGGAGATGTCTATGCATCCCTTTCCAAACACTTGTAAGCTGTCTCCTTTTGTGCTTTCAGCTGACTGAAAACTGTGCAAGTGACAAAACATGACATCAGCAGTGCCTGAGAGAAGGAATGCCTTAGTTCCAGTCTGGTAACCCTTTTCCATTCTCATTGCTGCACTAACCAGATTCCTGCTCCTACCAATTATGTCAGCTCAGGAAAGACCACATCATGACGCTTTCATCCAATATCCTTTACCTGGAATTGACTCTGGTCATAGGCTAGTTATGAAGCACATATTCCACAGACTAAGCAGCCACTGTTTAAAGTACAAGGAGCTGACTATCTTCTTACTCACAGCAGATGGAGGAGACTGAGTCAAGGACTTCATGTTAATGGAGCTAGCAGTGCTTCCTTGAGTTGGCAGACAGCTTGAAACAGTGGCTCTGAGAAGTGTGTCCTGCCTTCATTGATCGCACTAGGGGACTTGCCACCAAGTCCCACAGAAACAATGTGAATGGGCATATTCCGGGTTTCACTGATGATTATTTTAGCAGACAGGATGGGGTCAGGGTAGGAATGAGACTCATATGGGAAGTGGGAATTGCATGGTAGGAAGTAGGGAGACAACACAGAAAAAAATCAGGAAAGGAGAAAAGAAACAAAGGCAGGAGGGTGTAAAAGAATAAACCCTCAAGGGCAGATATGATCATAGGGTACTTACTCTTTATCTCCGAGTGACACTGGACACAGCATGGCAGGAACAGGGCTAACAGGATGGAGATAACTGGCTCATGTTTTCTCACTGCATGTTTCACTTGTCTGCTGTGTCTGTATCTTTTGGGGAGAATTGTTCTCTGGTTGGAGCATGCAAACTGTCCTTTAAGCACACCCTAGACCATGAGCCATGAGAAAACATCTCTTCCTAGGCAATCTGGGCCAGGGCACCTTTGCTCTGTCAGAGATGGTACTACTAGAGGTGCTGTATTGGTTGTCCAGTGTCTTAGGATGGGAAGAACCATCTTGTGAATGTGTCTGTCCTTTGCCATACTTCTGCAGGAAGCCAGACTCCCACTTGTTCCCAGGAGAGGTGAATCCTACTCCAAGGGTGGGTAAGAAAGGTGTGTGTGTGTTCTGTGATGGATAAGCCTGTGTTTCTCAGTGATGAGCCAGAGTTCTTGCTCTGATAAACTTAATGGTGAGCCATTCTGACACCTTCCTTCCAGGTGTCAGATACTTAGTACAAGCAAACATGTCTGTTTATTTCTTCCAAGAGACAGGAAATTACAGTTCTGAGAAAGCGATCTGGTACATCTGTACTAGTAAAATAAAGGAACATGGGGCTTTTCTTGGACACTGAGGCAAATTTGTATTGAACCACTATTGTGGACACATTGTGCTAATTCCCGTGCCATGCCTGAAGCTGTGTGCTAATGGCTCAAGACAAAACTACACAGGAGACACTTCTATTGGACAGGGTGTGTGATCCATCCAGTGCATAGCAGGACTCATTTCGTTAGTATAGAGGAGCCTGGATTACCCTAGACACATCACTTTCTTATAGGAGTCTCATATGCCTGTGCTGCCATTCCCAAAGCGCCTCTGGCCACTGCCTCAGATACTGACCCTGGAGCAAAGCAAGGAGTGGAAATGTTTCTGTACATCACAAAGGGATTAAGCAGTGTTTCTTCATCTGGCCCTGTCTTGTGTCTCATGAGCTCTGAAAGCAGAAGAGATTGCTAAGCTCCACAGTGTGAGAGACTCAGTGTCATTCCTGTCAAGAGAAAGAATGAAGAACTTCAGATTTGTCAGAAGGGGTTGCAATTGAGTGCCACTTGTTATTGTGCAACAAGGAAGCACTGTGAACAGGCAGGATGTTTACTACCAGGGATTCACACAAATTGTCAGCAAGGGTTGTGATAAGTGCATCTGATATGTTGTACAACCCTTGAGGGCCTTTTCCTAATTTGTCATGTGACTAATCAACCTGTCATTGTCGTCCAGTGCTTTCCACATATTGATGGCACTGACCTTGAAAAGCCCATGGCCTAATATGTTGAATGATATTATTGTATCACAGTATCACAGTATCACAGTAATGATGAGGCTGGAAAAGATCTTAAAGATCATCCAGTCAAAACTAAAACCAACCAAGTAAACCTAAACATCTGACATCTGGATCATGCCACTCAGCACTTCGTCCAGACTAACCTTGAACACCTCCAGAGACAAGGACTCAACCACCTCCGTGGGCAGCCCATTCCAAAATCGGATCACTCTTTCAGTGAAAAACCTTTTCCTAATGTCAAGTCTAAACCTCCTCCAATGGAGCTTAAGACTACGACCCCTTGTCCTGTCCTTGTCCTTGTCCAGTGTCCAGAGAGAAAAGACCGACCCCCACCTGACTATAACCACCTTTTAGGTAGTTATAGACAGCATCGAAAGGCAACAGAATTCTAGGTCCAAGACTGGAGGGGCACTTGTGGAGACTGAACAAGCTGGAGACTACTTCCTAGTCACAGTTTGTGCAGATCAAGCTCTCAAAAGGATTCATGACATGACACTCTGACCCTAGTGCTGTTGTCATGGCAAGCTAAGAGACATAACAGATTTGCCTAAACAAGAGAGATGTTGAACCTGAGATTCCTAACAGATTAGGAATTAAAATGACTCAGCTCCAAACAAAATGTAAAGTATACTCTGCCTCAGTATCTGGGGGCCGCTTGTCGTGAGGGGTCTCCAGGCTGGGTCTTGTTTCTGCTCTGTTTTCAGCCATAGAACAAGAGGCAGAGATCTGTTTTCATCACTTAAGGATTTGCTGAGAAAGTAAACAGTAACAATGATCAAGAGGTGGTAAGTTAATATTCATGCGGAGGCTGACCTGGGAACTTCCCTTGCACAGGGAGATGTCCTTGTTGCAGATAACAGAACAGCAGCTCCAGCAGCATTCATTGCTTTTGCAAGCCCCTCCTATACAACCCAAGGTGAAACGACCCTGTGCTGAAAGGTCATGGACTGGCCTGTTCTGGAGAGCAGGTGACATAAAAGCCAGGTTGAAATAATCACTGCTCGTTACCTAGCAATAGACATCTGAGACACAGCTGTTTGTTTCGGCTTGGGAAGCTGACAGGATGCATAGGAGCTTGTCCAAGGAACTTGCAGAGGAGAAAACCCCTACACGGTCCCACAGCTAAGGTCAGCACTGGGATGTGGATGTTACCATGCACTGCAGTGAAAGCCAGGGTCCAGCCACAGGTCCTGGCGTGACCTAGGAAGGCCTCTATGAGCTAAATGCAGCCCTTGCCTCCAGCCTGAGGCCCATGTAGCCAGGTCTCCTCACTCTCACCAAGGCAGCAGCTGGGAATGGGGCAGGGCCTGCAGTGGAGTTAAGGCTACTCAATCCTGGTGCCAGACTAACCAAGCCAAAGGCATCATGCCTGATCTAATGCTTCTTAGTTCATCCAGAGATTTGTTGTCTTGGGCTCCTGCAGGCATAGGAGAGGTGTCTGTGCTTCTCCAAGGGGGTTTCTTATGTTTACAATGGCTGTGTTCCTGTTGGTAGTCCCAGGCAGGAGCACTCTTGCAGATATTCCTCACTGGGACTGTGCCATCCTCTGGCCTATAGACTATGCCTCATGATGTTCAAAAAGGCCAAGTGTAGGTAGAATCCTGCACCTGGGCCAGTGCAACCAGCAATTTCAATACAGGTTGTGGGAAAACCTGCTGGGAAAAAGAGCTGAGGGAACTATTGGATGCTAAGCAAGACATGGGTCACCAATGTGCAATGGCAGCCCAGAAGACCAACTGTATCCTGAGCTGCATCACAAGAAGTGTGGCCAGCAGATCAAGACAGGTGATTCTGCCATTCTGCTCTGCCTTGCTGGAGGCAAAGTCAGACTGGATGGAGCTCTGGGCAATCTGGTCTGGTGAGTGGTGGCCCTGCTTTTTGTAGGAGTGTTGGGCTGGATTCCTTTTGGAGGACCTATCCAACCCAAAACACTCTAATTCTATGATCCTCCTCCTGAGGCTGATCCACAACCTTGTCTCTGCCACCACAGCTTCTAATCTAACATCCTCTTCTGTACCTGGGTCAGGACTGGGTTTGCCCAGCAGATTTCCAACATCTGAAATTTTTAAAGACTTCAACAGGGGCCCGGATTTCGTTGCCAAAAGGCAATTCACCGGTGGCTAATGATTCCTGACTCACTGTGAGCACAAACCACATCCCACATAAACTGTCAGATGGTGATCACATTTTCAGGCAAATTTATTTCTATTTTAGGCAGGAAAACATGGAATTTCCTCCTCTCGACGGCGATGCTGGTCACAGGGGACACCGCAGGTCGTGGCATCTTCTCTCCCGAAGGAGAGAACGGGGCAGATTGTTGCCCACAGTGGGGCAGCGGCGTCTCCGTCCCATCCCGCAGGCGGGGGGGGGAGCGGAGCGGGACAGGGCTCGGGCCAGGTGGCCGCTAGGTGGGAACCGCGGGCCGGGTCGGGCCAGGCCGGAACGAGGTAGCCTCAGTCACCCGCTCCCCTCCCGCCCGCATCGCCTCCTACTCTAGCCTGGGGTAGTGGAGTTAGCAGGAGCTTCAGGGAGTGCCTCTGCTCAACGCATCCGCTGCTCCCTGAACACTGCCGTGACCAGCGAGGAGCACTGCCCGCAGGGCGGTGGGTCCGAGGGTCTCTCGGTGCTGCGGACACAGCTGGAGGCACCAGATGTCCTGGTGCTGAGAAAGCTCGGGAGAAATCACAGCCATGTGATGGCATGGACATTGGTTTCCTTAGGAAGCGGCGAGCAGCCCGCAGCCAAAGCCTCCTCAGATTGAAACTCTAGGAAATGGAGCCTGGAATTCCCTGGCACTTCCTCAGGGAGCTGCTCCCGCCGCTAATATAGGCAGTCGGGGAAGCCGCCCGCCGCAGAGCGAGAGTCCACGGACCCCGGGCCAGGTCCCTCTTCACCTTCCCCCTCTCTCCTCTCTGCATCTGTTCCGGGCTGTGGCTGGGAGAGGACGAAAACACCTGGGGGAGCAGGTTTGTCTGGAAGGCTCCGGCAGCTGGAGGGGAAACAACCCTGTTTGTTCCCCTCTGGAAAACAATTCTGCGGGCACTTAGACTCTGGCGTTTGGGGAACACAGGCCAGACTCCCTGCCAAACTGGAATGGTGTGGGATTGACATCAATAACCAGGGTAGCCGGTTTGTTCTTGCAAAACTGACCTATGAGATGCTCTTCTGCCAAAGGGACCAAAGCTGATCAGTCAGGATGTTTGCAGAAGCCCATACAGCCCACTATTGCAGACCTGCTTGTGCACAGCACAAGTACCCCATTCAGCATTCAGGCGTATGTGCTTGGTGGGGGTTTCTTAGAGGCAAGCGAACGAGAACCCAGGCAGAACCCCCAAATGAACCTTCAGCAAGGTTGAGAAACAGCACATGGTATCTGAGCTATCTTTACATGAAGGCATGCTAATCCCATCCATGTCAGGAGACCATAAGCTTCCAGAAATCAATTGAAGTAGCAATCCCTAAAAGAAGGCTCTATTTTTACAATGCTGATGTGGAGGTGACAATGCTCCCGCAGGCGGCAACACTGGAGAGCCCTTGTCAAGACAGCCCTCTTGACAGCCCTGTCCACCTGCAAGTAACAATAACAGCAGATGACTCAGGCTTTGTGACATTTCCAAAGCTCTCACATCTGAGGTACCAGTTGGGATGGGACTAGCTGAGAAAGCAGTATGCAGGATGTGTCCCAAGTACATCTCCAAAACTGTCTGCAGTCAGAGGGATGAACCATGTTCATGCTCTGAAGAACTACCGCCAACAGGATTAGGGATGTAATTCTCCCCCTGTACCAGGCACTGGTGAGGCCTCCCCTCACTCTAATGTCATTTACAGTCCAGATTCCCCAAGGTATTGATGCTTCATGTCCCACAATCAGTGGGACATGTTGGAGGGCCCAGACTGTGGTGTCCCTGGAGATAGAACCAGCTTCTCATTAAATTGAACATCTGCAGTTTGACCCCAGGAACTTATACTTTTGCTTGGGGTGAATTCTGGCTAAAAGTTGTAGTGGCAGCTACAGACAGTGCTCTTATCCCATTGCTGGCAGCTGGCTGGGCAGCTACTGGAGAAGTATCCATATACTCTGTCAACACAGGTATATTTGCACCTCAGAACACATGGAAGCTGCCTGTATTCAGTGCTGGAGTGGAGCGCAGAAAGAAAGGTTTATTGGTACCACTGTATTTTTTAAAGTTTCTCTTTCATACAGGTTACACAAAGGTGCTCAAGAAGATATCTAGGAACATCAAGTACAAGACGGTCATTAGGGACAGTCAGTATGGCTTCACCAAAAGAAAAGTCATGCTTGACCAACCTGTTCCGGTGCAACTTGGTCTAGGTGATCCTGCTGTTGCAGGGGGATGCAGAGCTGGACTTGATGATCCTGGAGGTCATTTCCAGCCATAATTATTCTATGATTTTATGAGACTATGACAGGCTTCCATTGAAACAGAAAAATAGTGAGGCTCTTGCATTTGAGAAGAACAGCAAGAAAATGAGGCTCTTGGTTCCTTAGTCCATGGGATGGCCCTGGTTGTAAAATGCAAAAAAACCCCAAACCCTTGCAGTTTGCATGAAGATTGCAAAGATAAGGCTCTCAGAGAGTACAGCTGGAAGCTCTGAGCTGGCAGCAAACCTTCTCCTATACAGAATCTTGGAAGAACTTTAAAGAGATAGCCAAGGAGGGAAAAGGAGCAACAAACAGGAACTCTGCACAAAAACAAGTGATTTCTGCAGCTTGTGATGCTGCCTTTTCCCATGCAGCACAGGGAGGCAGGGATGCTTCATTCTTAAACTTTCATCTTTGATGACAGCAGGTTGAGTGGCCATGCTCTGTAGCAAACTGCTATGTTTTACAGCAGTTGTCTCCCATTACCTTTCCTGTTTCTTTTCCATGAACCAGTTATCATTTAGGAATTACTCATGACGCTCATTGGGGAAGCAATGACAGTTTTCCTACTAGGGATATGAGTGTGTGTGCATGCACACATATTTGCAGATGGTTGGACTCTGTTTCCTTTGGGGTAAGCACAGAGCTTTTCTGGTGACACTGGTGTCTGATGACACTTGGCCTTTTTGGCCACCTGGGCACACTGCTGGCTTATGTTCAAGCATCTGTCAGTCAATACCTCCAAGTCCTTTAAGACATGCTGCTTTCCAGCCATACATCCCCAAATCCGTAGCCTACCATGGGGTTGTTGTGACTCAAGCATGGGACCCAGCTCTTGGCTTTCTTGTACCTCACATAATTAACCCTGGCTCATGTCTAGAGTCCTCTGTAGAACCTCCCTACCCTTCAGCAGATGGACATACCCAGCCAACTTGGTGTCTTCTGCAAACTGACTGAGGGCACACGATCCCCTCATCTGAATCATTAATAAAGATATTAAGAACAGTCCCCAGCATTGAGCCCTGGGGACACCACTTGGGACCAAACACCAGTCAGATTTAACTCTGGTTACGACCACTCTTTGGGCCCTGCCATCCAGCCAGTTTTCTCTCCTAAGTTCAGCCTGTACTTATCCAAACTTTGGGCCACAAGTTTCTGAAGGAGGATGCTGTGGGAAACAGTGTCACAGGCTTTCCTAAAGTCTAGATAGACAGTGTCCATAGCCCTTCCTAAAGTCCAGATAGACAGTGTCCACAACTCTTTCCGCATCCACTAGACAGGTTACCTTGTAGAAGGAGAACAGGTTGGTTAGGCAGGACTTGCCTTTCATAAACCTCCACTGATCAGGCTTGATCCCCTGGCTGCCCTGTTTGTGCCAGGTGATGACATTCAAGGTGACCTGTTTCATCAGTTTCCCTGGCACAGATGTCAGACTGACATGCCAGTAGTTCCCCAGATTGTCCTTCCAGCTGTTCTTGTAGATGGGAGTCACATTTGCTAATCTGGAGCCTACTAGAATGTCTCTAGTTAGCCAGGCTGCAGTTTGGCAGGTTTCTGGGAAGGACTGAGCACTAATCCCAGTAGGATCAGAAAGGTTTAGGTGTCACCAGCAGAAACAAACGTTATATATCTACAGTTGAAGGCTGGGGTGGGAGTCCATCTTAAAAACCTCAGCCTAGCATCAGGTGATGTGGTGGTGGTAAGCACAAAGGTTACTAGTCTGATAGTCAGCAGAAACTCTGCTGCCTGTTGGAGGATGTCACGGCTGCTGCCTTTCTCCATCATAGCCCTACCTGTGGGTAAAGAACACTGGTGAGATGCCGGTGGCAGAGGTGCATTTTCCACTGGCTGAACTTCCTTACAGGAAATGAGTGTTTTTCCTTCGAATGTTCAGGGCATTTTTTTTCCCTTCCTTTTTAAAGAAACAGTGTCAAAGTGCAGTCATCCTCTTCAGAGTGCCTGTGTATAAACAGGTCCTGCCCAGTCTGATCCCTGTGTGAATTCAGAGCCTGATCTGCAGACTTCAGTAGCAAAAAAACAAAGTGCTTTCTTGCACAAAGTGAAGTTTAGTCTCTTTGTTTTCCCCCAGGGCATCATCAACAGGCTCAAGCATGACATGCACTTGACAGATGTCACCTAACAACAGAACTGACCACTGCCTACCTCCCTTAAGCCAACTTGTTCTTTAGGCGTGGGAACTAGTTGAACTCCACCTGTATTCCAGCTCTGCAATTTAGCCCAATGAATGCTGTAATGTTGTTTGTCAAAGTGATGGGGAGCACCCTTCAAACTGTCAGCTACACACACGGGGGGGCCAGTTATTCAAAGCTTTGAGAGGAGAGGGGATGTTTGTGCTGCTAACCTCAAGCCATAATGCTGGTGTCCAGTTTAGAAACATGGTCTCCTAGCTTTCTCCCTGTGCTCAGCGGATGAGCAGGTACTGCACCATGGGATCCAGGGCTGTTGCCTGTGTGGACCCTGTTTTTGTGTTTGTCACCCTTTTGTCAGGATGAGCCATAAATGCTACACTCCCCTCCACTTGTATCCTGTTTTCTCTACAAAGGAAATCTGGGCAAGCAGGGCGGAAGAGCACCAGGGGGTCCCAGCAAACTTGGTGGGGCCTAGGAAGCAGAGTCAGGGCATGATGCTGCACACCTGCCTCATGAAGGACTGCCCACTGTCTGTGCCCCCACCAAAGGGCAGCAGCCACTGGCAAGGGGGCAACACACCATCAGACAACTGGGCACACAACTGAGGGCTGCAAGACATGGGAGGTGACATGGGCAGGTGAAGACCCAAAGAGCAGGCACTGCCCCAGAGAGGTGGACTTTTCTTCAGTCAGAATCTTGCCTTCCACCCAGGTAATCTCTTCCCTATATTGGATGACTATATCCATGATAACTGATGGTGCAGTGAGGTTACCCACAACCCATAGGGCAATAAGAATTTGCAGAGAAGAACATTGTTGTGATAAGCAAAAGATAACAGATTAAACTTAATGTTGTAGCTCAGTCTGGAATGGTGAGCTCATGGTGTGCAAAGCAAAAGGCACAGGTGATGTTGCCTACCAGAGGGATCAGAGTTTCCAGAAGGAAGCACAGCATAAAACAGTGAGCCCTTCCAGTTCTCAGTGTCCTCAGCAGCCATGGTCATCTCTGATGGGGTTCTTCTCCAACCCAAACACTCATCTGCACAGTCTGGTGTTGCAGCTCCTTGTAATCTTCTGTGTAAACTGTCTTAGATTTTATGATCCTGCTTGAGCAGGGGGGTTGGGATTGATGACCCCTGAGGTCCCTTTCAGCCGCTAAATATCATTGTGTGTGTCTTGTGTAAGGTGCCCAGGGATTGGGGCTGCCCTCCTGCACA
This sequence comes from Upupa epops, assembly GCA_013397515.1. Taxonomy (NCBI): domain Eukaryota; kingdom Metazoa; phylum Chordata; class Aves; order Bucerotiformes; family Upupidae; genus Upupa; species Upupa epops. The sequence continues at coordinate 116,157 of VZRI01001618.1, read as the reverse complement.
CTTTGCACCCACTCTCTCTCAACTTAAGAGACAGAAAAACCCTGCCCATGATAGCTGTGGATTTAGATGATTGCACTTGGAGGGTCTCTTATAAATATTAGTTCTGTGGCTTGTGCGTAGGTGTGTGGTGTTCTGAGGTGGTCTCTAAAACCCTCCTTTGGTTTAACTGACTGGAGAGACAGCAGAGCCTAGAGATAGATTTAAGGAAGCAAGCCTTAGCACTCTCTTCTCCATAAACCTGTCCTGCAGGGGACGGTGGAGTTGCTTGTAGCACATTACAGTAATCCTGCACTGGACTGTGATGGAAATCTCCAAAGCAGCACAGAATAGGTGGTGTATAACCTACTGTGGGCATCAAAAGAAAGCCTAATCCAGACATGGGATGAGGTGGTAGAACATGTTGGCTAGGTGGTGACAGCAAATACTGACTTCCAACACAGAACAGTATAACGGGACTCATCCAGGAGGGAAAGAAAAGCAAACTGGGTGAGCCTGTGAGAAGCTCTTATAACACTGCTTCATGGGCATTAGTGTGCTGCAAAAGAGACCAAGTAGAGGGAGTTTTTGAAGGGGGACAGGTACATGATGGGGGAAAGCAGGATGATGGCTGGAGCCTTTCATAGGCTGTTTATCAAAGAAGTCTAGCTGATGATCCCTGAGTTTTGCAGGGTCTGGGGATGCTGCTGAGAGCCACACTAGGAGTGATCAGATTCTTTAACCATTAGGCTTTCATGATGTTCATGAGAGAAAAGGGCATCTGAGAGGAGAGTGGATTAACTTATCCAGCCCTGATGAAGGTCTCAGCCACATCCTATCTGAAGACATTACAGGAAAACTCACAGAGAGGGCGATAAACAGAAACATATAACTCACTGCCTTTTAAGACTTGATTTTTTTTTATGTATCAATTCATGTGCACAGCTCAAATCCTCAGCTGCTGTGAACACGTGAACTGGGAGTCACAGTCAGATCACAAGAGCCAGATATGCTGTCTCTAAGTCAGCTAAATAAATGTGGCAGCATAACACTGGTTCCAGAAGTTCAGATAGGTTTAGATGTAAGCCAAAGCTGTAAAGCCTTTTATTCCAAAAGGATGACATCTCAATCACAGTTTGGGGTCCCTTGAGGCTGTTTGTTTTCCAGATGCAGTACAACAAATAGATTGAATTTGTTCAGTCTGATGAAATATCCATAATAACTGTGCCCTCTGGCCCCCAGCGGCAGGGCCTGTGTCCACCACAAGCAGGTCTGAGATGCTGTATGCAGATGAGTGTGTGCAGGAAGAAGGCTCTTCCCCACAGGAAAGATATTTTTATAAACAGGAAGTGTACTTTCCTACCAGATTTACTTCTGTGTGTAGTCCTGGTTTAGATGGAACTGTGTGATCAAGGAGAAGAAAACAAGCAGCTCATTCACAGGATGTGGTAGAAAAGTACACATCAGCCTATTTCTGTTCCCATTACTGAATTCAGAGTGGGGGGTGTATTCCAACAAGTTCAGTGAATTGAGACATAGCCAGTAATAGAAGAACATAATAATGCCACCATTATTAAAAGACATAGCAACAGAATACTGCATTGACTTCCATGAGAAGGAAGCCTCCTTCCATGGAGACGCCCTATCCCTGGAACCATTCAAAGTCAGGCTGTATGGGGCTCTGAACAATCTGTTCCAGTTAGAGATGTCCCTGCTTCTTGTAACAGGGTTGGACTAGATGATCTTTGGAGGTCCCTTCCAACCCAACACATTCTGTGATTCTCTAATGCTGAGCTCAGACTTTGTCAGCCAGGTGACATAGATCATGTATTGCTCTGCTTCTGCTGTGAAAAGCTCTTCCTGAGGGGTGTTTTCTGTGTCCAAGGAAAACACTATCCTCAAACACAGCAGAATCTGTAAAAGTTGGTGATCACTGATAATTAAACCTCCTCTTGTTTACCTGACATTTGTCATTAAAAGAACAGTATGGCTTCCTCTTTGTTTCAATTATCTTAGTACACATCAAGAGCAATTCTGGCTCAGCATCAGTTGAAAACAGAAACTGAAGGCCTGGAATACTTTTTATTTGTAAGGAAAAGCATGATTTGTCCATGGAAGAGCAAGATGCCAGATCAGCAGCCTGGGGAACTGTAGAATTTATTAAAAAATGGCCTAATTCCCAGCAAAATCTGTGTGCCTAGGGTTTCCTGTTGAATGGCCATCTATCTCCCAAAGGCTCCCTGCCAATAAGAAACATTAATCTCTCACATGTAGGTAAGATTTCAGCCCGAGTTGTGCTGCAGGGATTTCCAGAACAGGTGCACAGAGAAGTCAGTTCCCAGGAAACCCATGGCCTCAACCGGGGGACAGGTCACTCTGCCCAAAAGCCCACCAGGTACCAGTGCTTTTAGTATCATCATGGCCATGGCCACCCCACAGGCATGAACTGGACCAAAGTAAGCCAGTCTCTTCCACAGTTCTCCCCATAATGGGACATTAAAAGAGAAAATAACAACAAAGGATGTAGCTGATTCTCTGAGCTTATTATTAGCAGAGGAAGAGCTAGAATTAATCACTCCCACAGAAGCAGCTGTAAAGGATGGAAGTAGTTGATCAAAGTGGACTATGTTATTCCTGAAGTATCAGTCTGCTGAGCAGTGAGAACTACTGTGGGGCACTAGAGCTTCAAAAGGACTTTAATTACTCCAAGGCTTGAACCAAGGACACTTGGAACTAATCAAGAAGGAAATCCAGGGCAAATTGGAAATGATGGAAATGAGTGCTTTGGTATGAGGAATTTTTCCACATCTATCATTTCCTAATTCCATACCTCTGAGGTAACAAAATTTACAGTGGCAGAGAAAAAAAGAAAGCTGGGACAATGGGAAATGTTCCTCTGTGAAATAGGACTATGTGGGGCTTGGCTGCATCTGGCTGCTGCCCTGCAGAGGGAAACAGAGGGCACACGGATCTGCACCATTTCACATTCCTGAGGTGTGACAGAACTGGTCCCTCAGCCTCCTTCTGTCCCACAATAGGTCCTACTGAACACCTCTGAGACCTGGGACACTCTCTTTCCTCCTCACTAGCCAAACAGATGCACAATAAGTGTCATCTGCATCACTCAAGTGTGCAGCTGTGGCATGGCCCCTCTGCTGGCTGTGGGGACAACAAACCACTTTGTTGTGGACTTATTTGTCAAGATAGAATGCTTATTCTATTCAGAGAAGCACTTGCCTGGTTCAGATCCCCTCTGACTATGTATTGAGGTTGGAAAAGCAAGAAATCTGATGAGATTTTTGGACCATTGCTTAAAATTTAGTGATTTTTGTTTGTCCTGAGACTTTCAATTTTAAGGTGATAATCCTAAGGGAACCTCAGTAGGGATTTTCTTGGGAGTTTTTCTGCCTCCATTCAGTAACTGGACCTTGTACTTAAAGGTGAATTTGCAGTATTCATTATGAGGAAATCAGAATTCCTTGTGATTTAAGACAGAGAAAAGACAGTTATACTTTATCACCTCATGTTATCAGCCTCCTGCTGAGGACTGTAGTAGTAAGCCATGCATGAGTACAGAGAACCTCTGAGTAAAACTGAAAATGAACTGTGGGGAGCCTAACTTGTCCACACCAAACCATCCCTGATTTAGTGGAGCTGACATAGAGCCACAGCCCCACACTGCAAGGCAGCTGTCACCTTGAAATGGAAAAGAAATAGCTGGTCTAAGGGGTAGCTTTGTGAATGACAGATACACCTTGTCCTTTGCTTCCTTCCTTCCTTCCTTCCTTCCTTCCTTCCTTCCCTCCTTGTTTCTTGTTATAGAGCAAAATGGATCCAAAAGAGCATTATACAGCACTACTTCCTCTGAGACCAACATAGACCTGTTGCCCATAAGGAGATTTGTTCTCTTGATAATATAGTATTGCTCCTCAGCTGAAAAGAAAGTTCATGTGTGCATTCAGGATCAAAGAATTATTGAGGCTGGAAAAGACACCTAAGATCATCAAGTCCAGCCCATGACCTAACATCACCTCGTTGGCACTAAGGGCCACAGCCAGTCTGTCCTTAAGTAACTCCAGGCATGGGGACTCCACCACTACCCTGGGAAGTCCATTTCAGGGTCTGATCACCCTTTCCATGAGGAAAGGCTTCCTAAGATCCAACCAAGCCCTCCCCTGACAGCTTCAGGCCTTGCCCTCTCATTCTGGTGCTAGTTGCCTGGGAGAAGAGCCTGACTCCCACCTGACTACAACTCTGAAGTCTATCATAGCACATCTTAGTACCCTCATTGGATGAACTGTTGTGGTGTTTTTCATAATCTTTGGCTCCTGTGGAGATGGGATGGCATATCTGGGGAGTTCAGATGCCACTCTTCACTGGTGCTCCCAGAAAACACCAGACAGACACAGTATCAGGGAGTACCTCTTTCATTTTCTCCTTCTGCACCCAGCAAAGATCTATGGCTCTGTTTCTTGTCACTTTTGTCAGGAAGGGTCCAATATGCATTTTGCGGTTAAGAGTCAGAACTGAAAGCATCTCCCTCCCCTTCCCCAAATTCAGCAGATGTTGAATGGGCCGTTTCATTTCTCAGCCTAAACATGCAGCAGCACATTATGGTGAGGAGCAAACAAGCTTCAGGATGAGAAATAGATTACCAGGACCAGGTGCTTCAAGGATTCCGACACGGTTAGCAGTGTCCAGGGAACCTGCACCTCAGCTCTGCCACAGCATGTTCAGCACCATGTAGGCTGAGGGACTGAGTGGGCTTTTCTAAGTCATGTTGTGCTGGTTGTGTCACACGTGGGGTAGAGAGGGGTACGTGTGAATTTGGTGGAGGGGAGGTACTGCAGGGAATCACTGAACTGAACTGTACTTGATGCACATGGGACCCCATGAGCTCTCTCCTCAGAGATAGCTGTGTTTGCTACCTCCTGTAGCTTTCCTGATGGGATGGAGCCTTTTCCTGCTCACAGCCCAGAGCCCTCCTGTGAAAGCAATGCACTGTGACTCAGTGTGAGCAGAGTTTGCTTCATCCCTCCCAGCCTGCTTTTGCACTTCTCTGCAAGGCAAGGGGGACATGGCCTGTGAGCAGCTGTCTATGTCCCCAGGGATGTGACATTAGCTGAGAAAGGGAAATGCTACAGCTGCATCCCCTTCCTCCTGCTGTGAAGGTATTCCCTGGGGGACCACCTGAGCAGTAACTTAAGAACATCAGTCCATGATAAGCTTCTCCTCTGCTCCTGTGTCCTGCAAAGGGCTGGGGAAGGCAGATGTCTCCAGCCCCAGTGAGCAAAAATATCTGATGCCTCTTGCTCCCTTCTAAGGGCAGGAGGGCTGTGGGGAAGGAGGACCCCACTCAGTCTCACCCTTGGAGTCCTTCTCATGGAGTTAACCACCACTAGTGTCTTCAGCAGTCCCCAAAATGCAACCTTCTGCTGGCAGGAGGTGCAGGTCAACCAGACTGAATTTCATGTTTGCCAACAGCAACAGAGAGCACCCTGCATTGGAGCAGTTGCTGAGTGTCTCCCACAACATGCCATGCAGTGAAAAGCCCATGTCAGGGAAGCTCCGACTCAGCCACCCACAGCTCAGCCATCAGACAAAGACCAAGCCTCCTGTAAATGACCTGGTGACAGACCCTGCTGGGTACTGAGGAGTTGCTGTACTGTGTAGGCAGGGTCCATAAGACCATGTCTATGCTGTTCATCTTTTCTTTTCTCAAAGAGAACAAGACCAACACTGCCATCTACCTTACCACTGCCGCAGCAGAGGAATGGGACTTGGGCTGCTTGACCCCAATACCAGGCTCCCCCAAAGCCAGACTCCCCCAGCACAGGGACTAGGGCACGCAGCACCTCTGGCTCTTGAGCTGTTGTTGCAGGAGGCATCATAGAGTTGTCTGGACACAACATGTGGAGTTCAGAGTATTTAAGCTCCTCTGGATGCCTGCCCAGGAGGCAAAGGAGGAACCTGCTGCTGCAGCAACTGCCATGACTGGCCATCTAAGTCAGGGTCTTGCTAGACAGGGAGAGGGAGAGGGAGAGGGTCACCTGCTGGGTTGTATTTCATCATTGGGCACTGATTTAGTCCCCTGTTTCTTGCACTACAACACAGCCCCAGCACAAAGGATTTGACACCAGGTGCTTATGTGAAACTGGAGACAGGTGGTGTTGGTGCATCTCTAGTTACACATGTTATACCCAAGATTTGGTTCTTAGCATGAGTGTGTGACCCTGGGGTTTGGGATTTTTTGTTTGCTTACATTATTGATGCAGTAAATAAAAATACTGTCCACATAACTGTGAGTATGTCTGATGCTCAAAGAATTATTATCCCATTTTAAGATGATGGTTGTTTGAGGAAAACAGAATCACAGAATTATTGAGGCTGGAAAAGCCCTCTAAGCTCATCCAGCCCAGTCCATGACCTAACATCACATCGGCCAGACTAGGGGATTAAGGGCCACAGCCAGTCTGTCCTTAAACACTTCCAGGGATATTGACTTCATCACTGCCCTAGTCAGTCCATTCCAGGGTCTGGTCATGCTTTCTATGAGGAGGGGCTTCCTAACATCCAACCTAACCCTCCCCTGGCACAGCTTCAGGCCCTGCCTTCTTGTCCTGGAGCTAGTTGGCTGGAAGAAGAGACCAAGTCCCACCTGACTACAACCTCCCTTTCAGGAGTTTTAGAAGGGGATAATTATTTTAAATTAATTTGCATTATTGCTGTGTGGAATGTGACACAGTCACACACATCTATCTCCCTGGGACTTGTCCAGTTATGGGCTGTTGCCTGTTTCTGGATCTGAGGCTTCCCTGAGGTCTGAGCAGAACTTTTCACCAACTGCCTGCGCTGTGCAGATGCTGCATGTCTACTGGGCAGTGTTTACTAATGTATTTTAAATATGAACCCTCATTGTCTTGGTCCAGATGTGTTCACCAAGACCTGCTCATGTGGCAGGAGAAGGAAAGAAGCACAAAAGAAGAGAGAAGCAAGCAGAAATAAGAAAATGGGGAGCCAAACTGAGCTTCAAGCTATTCCACAGTGTATTCACATGTGATTAGCATAATGAATATTCAGCCTCATTATCATCATTCCTCTTTGCATAGTAGGTTAATTTTGAAGTTTCTTCTGTGGGTCTTTTCATTGTAAGTTTTGCCCTTCAGGAAGTTATTTTGATTTCTTTTTATCCAAAGAGTCTAAGACTAAGGAATATGAGAAAACAAAAAAAGAAGAAAAGGAAATTACATTGCAAGACTATTGCTTCTGTGTCACAAGAAGTCCAAAGTCAATGAATTCCTGTCCTATCTCTGTAACCTCCAGAGGACCATTACCCAGGACAGTTTCACCTTACATACCTGTGTGCTCTGCATCTCCTGGTATCCTTATACAGCACTCGGCTGCCTTTCAGTCTCTCCTATGAAGTCTGAGAGAGTTAAGGCTCATAGTTTGGAGCTGGAAAAGGATAGACTGAGGAATACGTTCTTGAATCTGAGGGTGGGGGACCCTGGAACAGGGTGCCCACAGAGGTGCTGGAGACCCCATCCCTGGAGCCATTCAAGGTCAGGCTGGATGGGGCTATGGGCCATCAGTTCTAGTTAGGAGGGGCAGGGAATTGCTTATGAGCTCCAGGCTCAAGGGATGATGGCAAGACACCACACAGGACCAGGCATGGTCAGGTGGGCTCTCCCCTGGAGATGCCTGGGTATCCCCTCAGCATGGCTGCCATGTGGCCTGGACCAGCAGATGCTCAGTAAATCATACAGACCATGGGAGAGTCAGAGAGGGGAAGGAAGAGGAACCTCAAGCATTGATTTATTTTTAAAGCCCTGGCACTCTGGCTTGGAGTGGCCATGGCCCTGCATGGCAATCTTTGGTCTGAGGAAGGCTGCACCACACCCCCATCACCCACACAGGGAGCTTCTAGCTGTCCACAGTCCCCCAACACTGAATGGGGGTCCTCATGCCATGACTATCACAGAAGAAAGGGGCACACCACATGTTGTGGCAGCCAAAGACATGACTGGTTCACAGGCAGCTTTACTGCAGGATGGAGGAGGGCTGCACTCTGTTCCCTCTTCCCTCCACCGCCAGTCACTGGGAAGGTCTCACAGTGATTTTCTCTTCAGATCGATGTACACACTCGGAAGAGAAAAAAAAATTAGAAGAGAAGCTAATTTCTATGCCAGTGGCGGCCAGAGGGGGCCGCAGGGGCCTCTTGCCAAGGCAAACAAGGAAACCACCTGATGTGACTAGGGTCAGATAAGAGTAGTCCCTTCAGGAGCAGGTGCTTCCTGTACTGCTCACCCAACACTGCCTGCCACCTGCTGCCCACTACCCGCTGCCCTCTGCCGGCTGCCCACTGCCCCACTGCCCATTGTCTGCTGCCTTCTGCCCACTGCCCACTGCAGGCAGGTGCCTATATTTGCCAAGCTCTGGCCTGGGTTACCCCTTGGACCACAGGGTCTTGCAGGGAGGGGATGGCTGCAGGCCACTGTTGACCCTAGTCACAGGGAGTGGGTGCAGGAGGGTTGCTACTAAAGGGAATGGTATAGATATCTATGTGGGGATGTCTAGGTGATGATGCTGCTCATGCTGGCCTCACCTAGGGTGAGTGGGGTTGCTAGAGGCAGCCCAGAGAAAGAAAATGGGATTTTGAATGGCATCTGAGGTGTCTTTCAACCCTGAACATGAAGTAACATTTGAAAGGTGACAGATCTGGACTGGGAGAGCTTGGGGATGGTTTTTGTACACAGAGTGTACCAAGACTTTCAGAAGTTAATTTCCCTGCTCTTTACACAGCTGAAGATTAGACTGTAGTGCAGGGGAGATCCTAGCCCTGAAGGTATCCACATGTATGAGAGAAGCCAGAGCCAGCCCCCCGAGTCTAGGACAGCCTATGGACTCCCCTGCCTGAAGGCAAAGCAGGGGACTGGCAAACAGTAGGAGGATCTGCAGCAGGACTGTGTGATGTAGCTTCCTGATAGCAGCCTCCTCCATGTGTAGTAATATACACTTGTTCTAGTTTGAAAATTACCAAATTATCAAATATTCTTTGTGGTGCTTTTATGCCTAAAAAGCATTTTATTTTGAAGCTGGAGGTAGTTTTCCTAGCAGACCTCCTGCATTAGTTTCTGGACTCTACAGGTGATTGGTGGACAGAGTCCATAAAGAGAAGGTACTTCCTGCTTCTTTATCCTTTTTCTGTCATCTTCTTCGCCATCTTTTTTTCTCCTGCTTCTGCTGCGACATGTCTTGAGAGATAGGGAACTCCTCTAGAAGAGAGAAAGCTAGGCAGGGGGCACTAGCAATGGCTCTCACCCCCTGCCTCCCTAAACCGTTACAAGACTACTTTAATGGTGAGGGATGAGGTCAGCACTTGTTTTGGGGTCTGTGTGTCAGCTGTACTCCAGCAGTTGTGCTCTCTGTTTACCAGCATTTCTCTTTGTCAAGTCACATTTACATGTCCCCGATCCCTACAAATGTACTGAAACCTCTGGAGATACAAGGAGGGATTAAATAGGAAACTCATAGAGGGTTTTTTCCTTCCTTGTGAACAGCCAAGATGGTAACACCAGCATTTGGGCTACAGCTCTATGGTCCCACTGTGGCCTCGTCTGTACCATGAAGCAGCAACAGATCAGGTGCCCCAACAGCCATGCCCTCGCTCTTTCCCTCTAGGAAATAAACAGCTGATAGAAAATGCCTAGGAAGAGAGGAATATGTTTAAAAACAGACACAGTGCAGCTCCCCTCATGATGTAGGATACCCTTCTCAAAGGCATGGAAGAGAAGCAGTGAACAAAGAAAACAGTTGCCATCCACTGATAGTTGTTTCTCTTAACTGGGCATGAAAGGACAGATGACAGCCTCTTGCTTAAGCAGGTAGCATTTTATCCTTCCACTTTCTAGTGATAAGGAATCTGTGGGCTCCTAAAAATGGGCGGAAGGGCCCACATGAGATAAAGCAGGTCCCACTCATGACTCAGTGGGGTCCTTCTGTTGAGGCTATGCTTGGGTCTGTATGAGAAGGTGAGAAAGAATTTCCATGAAGCATGCTTATGATGGCTGCAGGGGAACGCAACGTGAGAGCACCATCCATGTTCATTCCCCATCTCTGTCATGGATTTGCCCTGCTAATTTGGATAAACTAGCTTCTCAGTAAAAGGAGGATAAAACACTAACTGCCTCCTGTAATGCTGTGGTTCTAGGTTTTGCTGGTCACCCCCTCTGACAGAACAATATGGTGCTCACTGGGAGTTGGAAGTTTTTCAGAGGTGAAAGAGTTGATGCTGTCAAGCTCTAACAGCTGAGTGATTAATTAGCAGGAGAGATGAAGTAACAGAACAATGCAGAGCTGAGAGATTTGTACCTGATGCCTTGTTACTGGTTGATGGGCAAGCAAATCAGAAAGGCCAGATGTAACTAGTACAAATACGATTGTACTCAGAATGTCAGAAATTTCCAGAACAGGCAGAAAGGCCATTGTATTCCAAATAGCGCTCAAATGCCACATCACTTGGGAAGCCCTGCATGTATTCCTCTGATCACACAGGCACATCAATGGCATCCCTGCTGGATCATGTTTCCTAAGGGGTCTACTTCAGCTCTGGTGCGTGCTCTTTGCCTTGGAGAGCCTTAGGGGGCCAGCAGTTTGCTCTATCAAGCCATCAGCAATATACACTGTGTGCATCTCATCCTTGGCTAGCTAGTTCTGTGTCTGAATGCACTTTTTGGTACCAAGTTCTGGTTGAGAGATTTTCTTTCTGAAGGCATAGTCTTCTCTGAAGGCATACTCTTCTCTGCAGACAGCTTCAAGAGCGCACTGTACAGAAGAGAACTTCCAGAGGGCATGCTGCATAACATAGCACAGAACAGAGGCAACTAAGCAGGTTCCAAATAGATAGATGTTGATCAAAATGCAGGGAAAGAGCTTGGGATTGACTGTGATCACATGGAGTCACCTGAGATGGAATCCTCAGCTTTCTCACCCTAGGACTGAGGAGAACCTGTTCCTCAGTCTTTTCAATCCTGCTTTCCGTGGCTGTCTCTACCTACAATACTTGGCTGGCTGATACTCTCGGCTGTGCTATCTTTCCCTCACAGTCTCTCTTTTAAAGAGTTTCTCCTGTGTATTATCTGTGGTTGCTTCCTTTTTGCTCCATTCCCAAGCGGCAGGTCTATTCTTGGAACGTCCGGCTAGAGCACTTGTATTGACGTCAAAATTAGTCAACAGTTGTTGTCAGGAAGGATTTGATTTGCATTTGAATAGGGTGATTTTTTAATGTCTCAGAAGTAAAATGCTGCTGTTGTAATGATTCCCCTTGGTAAATGCAAGGAGTAAAAGTGGAGAATGGTGAGGAAACAACCCAACCTGTATGGAGTGAAAGAGTGTGGCTGCATTCTCTAGAAACCCTCTTTCTGCACCCTGTCCTCAAGGCCTGGAAGGGAGAGCACAATGATGTTCTGGCTTCCTGCTGGGGAGGAACTGTGTAGCTCACAGGCCCCACTTGAAAATAATTGGCAAATTCGAACCAGTTGTTTGTGAATTTTCCTGAGGAGGAAAGGAAACAGAAGTTTTAATGGGGATCTTCTTGTTAAACAAGTGACTGGTGTTCTCTCTTTTGCCACCAAGACTCAAGTTTGTATGCACCTTGGTCAGTCTCCTAGAATGGTCCTGCAGGTGGGATGGGGATTTGGAGGTCTTGGCAGCAGGATCATTCTATCTCAGACCTGGGATTGTGAAGTCTCCTCAGCCTTTCCCATGCCTTTTATTATGCTTCTGTCTAGATTTTACTGCTTCCATATAGCTGGATGTCCATGGCTTTTTCTCATGATTGAAAATTTCTCAACAGTTATAAATTGAAATATCCTTGCTCTGCAGATGGAAACTGGATTCTGTTCTGCTGAAGCAGTTTGTCTTGTAGTGCAGATCTTGTTCACGTATGGTGAAAGGGAACTTGGGGACACACAGGACTACATGAGCTGATACTGCCTAACTAAGATATTAGCCCAGGATACTGGACTTCAATGTCCCTAGTTTTAGAATTTTCCTATGTTCAGAACTTGAATGCATGAGGCTGCTCTTCTGCATTGGAAGATACATCCTTGGACTGACCCAGACAACTCTACTCCATGGTGATTCTGTGACTGGCAATCATGATTCTATGGTTGGACTCAGTGATCTAGGAGGTCCTTTCCAACCATGATTATTCTGTGATTCTGTTGAACGATGACAAAAATCCCTCTGGTAGGGAACTAAATGCTCATTCCAGGCTAAAATCTCCATTCTTGGCTCAACTTGCAGGGGAAGGATCCCAAACTGCTTATGGAATCATTGAATGGCTCAGGTTTGAGGATACCTCAGAGATTATCTGGTTCCAAACCCCCGCCATGGGCAGGGACCCCTCTCACCCGACCAGGTTGCCCAAAACCCCATCCATCCTGGCTTTGAACACTTCCAGAGTGTGAGCAACCACAACCCCCTGGACAACCTATTCCAAGGCCTCAGCACCCTCACAGGGAGGAATTTCTGCCTCAGATCTCATCTCAGTCTCCCTTCTTTTCTCTTCTTTTAGCTTGAACTTGAGGAAGACTAAGAAATCAGAGAATCAGAGAATTATAGACTGGCTGAGATTGGAAGAGACCTCAGAGATCATCTACTTCAAATCCTGATATGGGCAATGATGCCTCTCAATCGGACTTGGTTGCTCAAGGCCTCATCGAACCTGGCCTTGTACACCTCCAGGGAGGAGGCAGCCACAGACAATCCAGGCAATTGATTCCACAGTCTCTCCACCTTTACGCTAAAGAACTTCTGCCCAAGATCTAGTCTGAACCTCCTCTGCTTCAGTTTCAAACCATTTCCCCTTGTCCTATCACTGGATCTCCTTGGGAAAAGTTCCTCTCCAGAATTCCTGTAGCTTCTCTTCAGGTACTGGAAGGCAGCTGTAAGGCCCCATCAGTCTTGTATTCTCCAGGCTGAACAACCCCAGCTCCCTCAGCCTATCCTCTATGAGCAACAAATTATTTTCTTCATCCTGTGCTTTCTTTGATGAGTATTTCTGAAAATGTGGTCAGCGTATGATCTTCCAGGTCAAAATGCAGCCTGCGTTTCCCTTAACTTTGCTCCAATCACTCTTATGCTGCCCACAGGAAGCAACCTCTGCAAAGGCAGGTCTCAGCTGGACCTTCTGGTATCACTAGTGTCCGTCCCTGTAGACCTTTCTACTAGAAAGAAGACAAAAGGTGGATGAAAATATTTTCCCTCTTTTTGCGTGCAAATTACATCTTTTTAAAGAAAGATTTGCAGAGCTGTTTAAGTTTCTGGATGTTCTGTAAGGAACACTCTGTGGAAAACTAGCTATAAATTATGCATCTGTTTTACCAAATGAGAAGGTGATTTTTAAGTTCCTGGGTCCCTGCCACCCAGATGCTCTGGACTATGCTGACCTTCAATGATCTGCTTTTGGTAGGACAGACAAGCTGGGCTGTGTTCAGCTCTGTTCATACTTGTTCCTGGCAGCTCAGAATGAGGGGTCTGGAATGTGCTTTGACCCACTCAAACCCTTCAGTCTCTCCAGCTGCATCTAGACTGGGTTAGCTGTTGGGATATTGGTGCATTCACCACTTACCTCTTCATAGAATCAGAGTATCACTAGGGTTGGAAGAGACATCCAAGATCATCAAGTCCAACTACCAACCCACCACCACTCTGACCACTAAACCTTGTTCCCTAGTGACACATGTCATGCATGGACATGAATCCAAACTCAATCCCACATATGTACCTGTTGAGGCAAGAGAAAGGAATTAGATTCCTTCTTGTTATCTTTTTCCAAATGTCTGATTTTTGTGCTTGCACAAATAGAAAAATTAACATTTTTTGAAGTCTCAGGCATTTTCACAGGAAAATTAAAAGCCTGGCTTTTGTCTGCCTCTAGTTCACACCTTGCCAGTGGGAAAAGTGTATTGCTAACACTTTCCCCAGCAGAAAGTTCCATTTCTGTGATGGCACTGTGTGTGTCATTCTCTCTTGTAACCTCTCACACTGGTCTTGCTTTTTTCCTCTGAACAGGCATTGAGAAATCATAAGAAGGTTAGAAGGAACCTTAAACATCATCGAGATCCAAGCCACCACTAGATCAGGTTGATCAGATCCCCTTTCAATCTGGCCTTGAATGCTTTCAGGGATGGAGTCATGATCATCATGGAATGACAGATCATTTCTCAGTCCTTTTTCTGAGTGCTCCTCCTGGGTCTTGCTGCTCAATTTCTTTCCTTGATTTCACAGAGTCCCCTGCATTTCTACTCTGCCTTTGCTACTCAGGAAACTAGATAGACTTCACAAGCCATTGCAGATACTGCCACACAGGAAGGACTGTGACACATGTGGACTTCTTGAAGCGTCGTTTGGTCCTGCAGCATTTGATGGAAGTTGTCATTCCATCTGATTTGACATCATTGCCCCAATATCCTGTCTGTTAACATTTTGCTGGAGCTTCTAAGTGTTTTGTTCCACTTCCATTTAAGGACAGGGTTTAGTGGTGCTGATAGGGCTAGGAAAAAGTGGGAGTCGGTGATCTTGAAGATGTCTTGCAGCTGAATTGTTCTATGATTCTATGACTTAAATTTCACCTCCAGTTTTACTGTACGGAAACTGCAGAAACTTCTGAACCAAACTGACCGTGAGCTCTGACCACGTAAATCTAATTCAGTGCTTGAATAACCAGTCTGGGTCCTCCCTACTCTGTCTGGAGCATCTGACGTAAACTTACTTTTTTGAAAGTTTGAGGAAAATGGTGCTTGACAAGTTGTGATAATTCTGCCAGACATACCTGTTCTATCTCTCCAAGCCAGGTTGCCTTTAACATCTTCACCTTTGTGATTGGTGCCCCTATTACTATTCCTGCTTAGAAATATTGTCATTCAGATTGTGAATCAGGCTGTAGGATTAATTTCTGAGCTCATTCTCAGAACAGGCTGCTCATGGTCCACATTTGAAATGGCTGTTTTCTTGAAACATCTAGGAAATTCAGCTCGGAGTAATTAGATCCAAGTTAGCTCTCCATCCAAGATCAGCTTGGTGCCCTGGAATCCCAAATTAAACTTTAGTCATAAAGGCTTTCTTACCTCCCAATAAATTATGACTTTCTTTTCCTTTTTTATGACACTGGTGTTAATTTACTTGTGCAGTGTCAACACCCAATGCTTTCACTTCTGACTCCAGTGAATAAGCAAGGTCCAAATGGGAAAAGAAACAACCCCCACCCCCAAACCTCTCTCCAACCCTTGAGCCCTGCATGGACCCTGTTCCCTATGAGGCAACACTGCCAGAGACACAGTGAAAGCACCCTGTGCCTATAAAACACACCTAGGAGTCAAAGAATCACTGGAGTTGGAAGGGACTAGATCTAGAAATCGCTTAGTCCAACAGCCAACACCCCCAGCCCAAACCCGAGGAAAAGAAAGCCAGCTCATGGTGCTGCACATGCAGCACTGTGGAGAATTCAGCACTTCAAGAGTTTACACCACACACAGTTCACAGCTCCCTGGTGCCTTCCCAGTATGGCTAATAACTCACAACTCTCCCTAGCCCTCCCACCATTGACTGTTCCCTTTATAGCTCTGCTAGGACATGCTGGAGTTTCTGTCAGAGGCAGAACTATGCCACACACTGCTCTAAGTCTGTTGGCAGTGCACATGCTCAAGCAATTTTCCAGTAAAAGAGTGAGTGCCACTCCTGAACTTTTCTAATTCATTGCAGTCAACAGGATATTTCCCCACTTTCACAGAGCTGCAGTAACTTAAGCCTGACAGGCTGGCTGCTGCCTGTTGCACCAAGGGCTCATGAAAGTGCTGAGAGCAGCAGCAAAGGTATATTCTACAGAGAGAACAAGCATCCTTCTCCTGCCTTCTTCTGCCCCACTGTTCCATAGCACAGTGAGAAATCAAGTGAGGAGGTGTTTCCCACACTGCCTCACATCACCTCACCAGGCTGCTTATAAATGCAGGTTTGAGTGTTTCTGAACTCTGCAAGGCAATAGGCCACCCACTTCCCTCCATCTCCATCCTCTGGCAAAGCAGAAGGGCCTGGGACTCCCTAGGTCACCCCTGTTAGGTTTACAGTTGGTAGATGCTTAGACAGATAGGGCTGGCTGGTCGCATAGAACTGCCATACAGGATGCAGTAGGGGCTCTGCTGAACAACATATTTTTTCCTCTGTGCTTTGCCCATCGCAGCCACCAGTGAATACAAGCAGGTTGCCTTTTTCTCTTCTGTGTTCAGGAAATCTCTGCAATGGTTGGTGATAAGGTAAGAGCTGAGTGTGCTTTGTGTGTCAGTATGAAGGGAACACTCATCTTGGAGCTGCTTTTTAGACTCATGAAATGAGTCTCAGCCAGCGAGACCTTTGTGTTCAGAGGGAGTGCAGTAATCCCAAACAGCTTCCTAACAGCAGAAGGGGGATGTGGGCTCATTGTGCTCCAAGCCCTGCAATCCTGTCTCACCATTTGCATGTTGGGAACCGTTTGCCTGTGGGAACACATGCTTGTTGGCATGTGTTTAATGGGAGGATGTCTGGGAGGCCAGGACTCTGTATTAGAGGCCATGCCTGAAGCCCCATCTCTTCCTCTTGCACCAGAGTCCTATTGATCCTCAGCAGCAGCCAGTCTTTGCCATCTCCTTTCTGCTGGGAAAACCCTTCAGCCTCATCTCACTCTCCTTGCCTGCCTAGGAGCCTTGGTTGTTTTTGGGAGAAGACAGCAGGTGAAGCTCAGGAACAAATTTCCCTCTGGTTAGCAGCAGAGAGCAGAAAAAGAGACAGTGTAACCTCTCTGAATGAGGTTGCTTCTCCAGATTGATGTACAGTCCTTAGGGGATTAGGCAGGGTGCCTATAGCATGGCTGGATGACAGCCTGATGGGGCGATGGGCAGTGGTCACAGGCCAGGCAGCTTTCTGCTGACGTAGGTCACTCAGACCTAAGGCTCTCAGCACTGATACCTGGGCAGCGGAGGACAGCAGATGTGTGTATGCAGCAGCATGAACTTGCTTAGTTCTGTTGGGGGTCACCTGCCCAAGTAACAGTGTGACCAGCACTGCATTGTGTCTCCAGAGGGTACTCTTCTCTGTCAGTCCATGTACACACACATGCTGTATTGCATCCAGGGGTCAGGCTTCCATTCACCCATGCTGGCCTCAGCTCACGAGGGAGTCTCTCCAGTGCTATTTGGTGCTTCTTGCCAGTTGCAGTGGTGATGGGGCTGCCTTTTGCTCTATAAATGCCATGGCCCTGCTTGTGTGCAAGGGGGTGTCACAGGGATGGCGAAGTACCCAGGAGCCCATTACATTGGTAGTCTGTGTAGCACCCAGGGACAAGGTGGCTTAGAGGACAGACATCAGTGTTTCAGAAACAGCAATGCAAATCCCACCTTCAGGCAGTGTCAAACCCATTTCAAGGGTCCACAAAGCACCAAGCACAAGCAGCATGTGTTTATTAAATACACAAACAGTCCAACACTGCTCAGGATGGCTATTCTTCTTTCAGGATGGTGACCCTGTTCTAGGGAAACTGATGAAACCCTACAGAAGGGAGATCTGAGTCATAAGAGCTTCTCATGGAAACTGACTTCCTGGTCTACTTTTTTGCTGTGCACTGAGAACAGAAGATGAACTAAGGCTGGGTGGAAGGAAGCTGTAATAGCATGAGCTCTCTGGAGCACAATAAGCAGTTTTCATTCCTATAAAACATGTGGGGTTTCAGTATCTATATTCTTTCCTGCTTTGTATTCGTCCCTGTCACTCTTCTCACTCCCTGCCTAGCTCAGGGAGCAGCCTGTGATCTTTGATCACATGCAGCCATTCAGTAACTTGCAAGGTCCCATTGTTTATGATCCTTAGACACACAAGCTACCACTTTCACATACGGAAATTCCCAAAGGTCAGAGAAGGGAAATGGTTAATTCCTTTAATTCAATGCCTAACCTCCCCCTTCTTCCCTCACTTCCCACCCCCACCCTGTGTGAACAGGAAGCTTGAAAAGGAAAAGCTGTCTGAATCCAGTAGCTGGGAATGGAGGAATCCTGGGACTTTATGGTGCAGCAGCCCAGAGACAACAATACAGAGTTCCCCCCAGTCCGAAGAGCAAGTGTATAGACATCTAAAGGGAGTTATCTCTTCAAACCAGCACATGGATGGTGGGAGGGGTCAGAATCCTGGCAGGCAAGTATGGAATTGGTTCTACTGAGCTCTATTGAGCAGGGGTTATCCAGTCTGTATCACAAGCCCTATAGAGCTAGAGAAGGCAGGGCGAAGCCCAGCCAGGTGATGCTCACAGAAGTGCAGTTTGCATCTTGCTTGTGTCTTGTTGCATTGCTGAGTGAGTTTTAAAAACCTTCTTTCAGACTCTAAGTAACATGGAGTGGCCCTGAAGATATAGTGCAGATACCATCCCACAGCTCTTTCAGGTGGGGAAACTGGGGTGGCTGAACTCTGAGCTGCCTTTGAATTTTTGCCAACCTGAGGAGAAAGGTGAGGATGAAGATGACTTGCAGATTGTCTGACAGGAAGTCAGACTCTTGCCCCAAGGAGTTTTCTCACTAATGGAAAGCAGGAACATGTTAAAACAACTTTTCCAGAGCCTGGCACCACACAGCACAGCATGGTAGAGCCTCTTAGAGAGCCTTGTGGAGAACATTAGTATGCCACAGAGTTTCAATGAGTAGCGTGAACAAATAATCACCTGAGAGGCAAAGATAACATGTAGTCATGTTCTCCATACTGAGGGTGAAAGAAGAGTGAATTTGGTGTGAATTGGAAAATCTCCTCCTACTTTCAGTGTGTACAGCCCCAAACCAAGGGCCTTAGAGTCTGAGAGTCAAGAAGAGATGCTGAAGTCATTCCTGTGCCCTGCGAATGTCCACAGGCCCAAATGCAAATGAGGTATGGCCCAACCTGCTGCTTCGCAGGAGTGCAGATGCTTTTGGTGAAACTCTACCCTGTGAAGATAGAGCCTGCTACTGTGTTTCATACATACAGGCTGCAGGAAAGGTGGGTACCACATCTCTTAAGCCAGCTCAGACATGACCAGCTAAAGGTGTTATTCAGAGACTGGCTTGAGATGTTCTCATATTCTGTAGGCTGCCACCATTGTGATGTGTGTAGGAGCAACAGAGCCTGGAAGCTTTATTCCAATTAATTACCACTTAGAAGGGCTCCTCGAGATCAGCTCAGGTGAGCACTGGCAGTTACATGGCAACAGGAGAGTCAGAGACCTTGCATTCTATTTCCCTGCTGATTCTTTGAACAAACTGTCACCACTCCATGGCAGTGTGGGGAGTCAAGGGCTCCTTGCAGAAGAGACACACCCAGACTTCCCAGAGGGAAGGGACTACGTGGTTCCCCTCTACTTCACAGTGTTTTGCTGTTTCAGGAAAATGAAGGGTATGAGAATTAGTAGCCTTCATGAAGAGGGTAGTAGAAGGCAGACACATCAGGGACACTTGGACGTAGGGATCAGTCTGTCCTATGAACTGTAGGGGCCTGCATCTCCCATGTTTCTGAAGGGTTTCCAGAACTGGAGGAGGCAATCAAATAAAAGAGTGATCCCATGGTTGGTTTATGCCATCCCCCTGTGTTCAGAACCCTAAATCTCCTTCTCAGAGATCCAAAGCCAGGTTTGCACTTGGCTTGCTGTGAAAATAATCTCATGTATTTCCCCTTTTGAACCTTCATCTGTTCTTTCTTTTTCACAAATCAGGGTCTCCCATCTACATCATTTGAACGCTGCTGCTGCCAGGATGCAATCAAACAGACTCTCAGACCTGTGGCATCCCAGGGGAGCCACCCCACATTCTCCTGAGGGCTGTGCCAGACAGCCCTGATGCCATCCCTCCTGCTGCTGACAGAGTGGAAAGAGGGATTGGCAGTGCCTGCTCCCCTCCAGCATGCCCTGTTTGGAGTGTCCTCCTGTACTGCCACCAGCTGGAATAGTTTAGGGCAATCCCACCCCTACTCCAAGGCAGTGCTGGCATCAGTTCAGGATCAGATCATAGCAAGTGCCTTCCTCTGAGCTAGATAGGAGCCAGGAACACATCTGATCTGGCTGCAGACCCTCACAGGGCAGACCACCCCAAGGCTCTAACACCATTTACTTGTTTACCTTGCACCAAACCTGAGATGACAGACCTGTGGTGAATGGGGTGAGTGCTCTCCCATCCCCTCGCCCAACGCATGGCTTTCCCAGCCATCCACCAGTGCTGGGTCTGGGTCTGGCCACCCATCTATAGTAGGATCCACGCATCCCCGAGGGCGGACAGTGTCCTGCTGTGTTTAAAATGAAAGTAGTAAATACTGCCTGAGTAAATGCTGCTGATGTAAATACCACATCATACCTAACAGCTACTCCAAGGCAGGGCTCTATCAGTAGGATTTTGAGATCTGACTTCAGGGGACTACTTTCTGAAGTTTTCTCTTTTTTCTATTCCTACCCTTCTATCTACACACACACACCACACACACACCACTCCCCCACCCCCCACCCCCCCCACACACACCATTTGTAGCATCCCCTTTGAACTTCTGACAATAAAATTGCCTTCCCCACTGATTTAGTCCTTTTTGCACTTGGCACACATGGACATTTTCCCTATGTCCATGGAAACCAAGCCCCCATGAGGCTCTTTTGTTTACTTCCTTGCAAGTAGCTGTGCATGGTCAGTGAGGTCAGAGGGAAGGTGCTGGCTTTGAGAACAGCAAAAGTGATGCTGCCAACACTGGTAGGCTGTATAACCAACCTGCCTCGACACCTATCCCATTTCAGTCTGTAAAGCTGCCAGGGTTTATATGTTTCTACCCACCATCACAATTCCTCATTTCAAATGACACCCAAAATGAAAGCACCAAAATATGAGAAAGCCGTGATGTTCATACAGTTGCTAAGCTAGCAGAGATAAGGGTTTTATACTTGGATGAGGGCACAGAGTGTCCACTTGTTAAGTTTACTGATGATCCAAAGCTGGGAGCAATGGCTGACAGAGCAGAAGGCTGGGCTGCCATACAGAGTGACCTGGACAAGCTGGAGAGTTGGGCCAATAGCATCTGGGGTGCATCAAGAAGTGTGTGACCAGTAAGTCTAGAGAGGTTATCCTTCCCCTCTACTCTGCCCTGGTGAAGCCACATCTGAAGTCCTGTGCCCAATTCTGGGCTCCCCAGTTCCAGAGCGAAAGAGAACTACTGGGGAGAGTCCAGACAATGGCTCCAAAGATGTTCTTGTCAGAACAAGGGGCAATGGGCACAGGCTAAAACACAAGACTTAGAAATAAGGAAGAACTTCTTCCCAGTGCAAGACCCAGAGTCCTGGCACAGGTTGCACAGATTGGCTGTGGAGTCTTCTGCTCTGGAGATCTTCAAATCACACCCTGGATGCAGCCCTGCTCAAAATAATTTGGATAGTGTTGCTTTGGTAGTGGGGTTGGACTTGATGATCTCTTGAGGTCCTTTCCAATTCTGGTGCACTTGTGATTCTGTGCAACTCGTGGTGACTTTGGTCCTGAACCCTGGTTTTGTGGGTGCAAAAGGAACATAGACTCACCCCATCATACAGAGAGGCTGAATGTTTCCCTTCTCCTTGATGAAGATCTGACTGTACCAATATCTCCAGTCTGCCAAGAGCAAGGTGAGCTTGCAGGGTACTGCCACATGCTAGACTCCTCTGCCCAACTGGGCTTGGTGTCACAGAGAGGACTCTCAAGACGCCCAAAGCATCTCTCTGAGTTGGCACATGCAGGCTTCTCAGCTTTCAGACCACAGCACAGCCACTAGGGCTGCAAAATTGAACACATTCATGCAAGGTTCACTCCTCGTCACAAGTGTCTGGGCAGTGTCCTCCACAGGGACAAGGATGGCTGATGTCAAGAATGACACCTCCCTTTGAGAGAAGATGAAGTAACTTCTGGCCAATCCCCGTTGTGTAACATCAACATGGCCCTACAAGTACGATTATTTTAGTCAGGAATAAAGGTCTAGCATTTTGGCCTTAATGTTGCCAACTTTTTCACCAAGTACCACATCGCTGAGAAACAATAAAGAAAATGTGAGACACAAATGCTCCAACAAGAGATGCTATGGCTGAGGTAGAGAACAAGCAGGAGAGAGAAAGACACTGCTAAAATCTACTGTCTACCCAGTCTTCCACACTACACCTGAGCACAGCAACTCAGTTGGACACAAACCCTGGAGTGTCAAGTTCATGCAGATTAAATTCAGAAAACCCACAGTGTTCAGTACCTTAAAGATTTGGTGATGGAAATAGGCAGCTGCTGGAGAACTGACTAAACAGGTTACTTTTTATTTGCTCTTACAAGAATTTAGCAGGTTAATACTTTTCACTTCCAGAGTTCTTCAATATACTTCCTCTTACCTCATTTCTTCGTTATGTGAATATGTCTGTTCCTGTGAACAAAGGAGATGTTTCATTTTGGTTTCCAAACACTACTGGGAAGCTGGATGGAAGAGTTTCATTGGTGATGACATTCAGGTCTTGCTGTTGTGAGGTGGGAATTATTTTCATTTTCTCCTCATAGCATTCAAATCTCTACCTGCTGGGTAGGGTGAAACAGGCTGGGTAGGGTGAAACAGGAGGGACAATGTTGGCATCATGTGGATGCCTTTGGAGTATAAGGCTTATTTGGAGAAATGACATCACTTTTTACAGACCTTAATCCAAGAGACTTTCCTAAATTATTAAGGACAAATCCTCAAAGACAGTCAGATGGTCCATTCTGAGTAAGATCAAGGGGATTACACACTTACATTTAATATGACTGGGCAGAAGTCCCTCTGGAAAGGAGATCTCAAACTAAATGACAGAGGCACTTTTGGAAGCAGAATTTATGAAGTGTGATGCCGATATCTGTCGTATCAGCATGAGGCCAAAGTAAGGCAGCAAGGAGCTGGACCAGAGCTACAGCTGAGGAGAGGAAGTCCAATGTCTTGTTTGTGTTCTCTGGAAGGCAAGCATAACTCACTAAACAAATGTCAGAAGAGGTCACATTCCGCTCTCCTAGAAGCCAGAGGAGGATTAATCTGGAAAGAAACCTGTGTCAGAGGTGAAATACAGGAGGCTGAATTTTGTGACTCTAAATGGTGATTGAGCACGTAATGACAAAGAAAAACATCCAGAGGCTACTGAGTCAGTGTTTACAAACCACTTTACCAGTGTGCACATCTCTTTTTTGCAGAACTTACCTACATCTCAAAGGCCTGTCTTTGCAAACCAACTTCCACCACAGGGCTCCTTGGAAAATGCACCATCTAAATCCCTAAAGCCATCACCATTCGTGCTTGAATCATTCTGCCTTCTGCTCAGAGTGCCTTACCGTCTCTTTAGTTTCCCTGTGCTCATGCACCTGTCTTGCTATCACCTCTTCATGAGATCCTCTGCACCTGCAGTGGCCTTCCTGCAGCTATTGAGCTTTTCATGCAGGGCCTTATCAAGGGCAGGGGTTTGTTGATTGTACAGGGCTTCTGTGCAAGTGCTGTGCTCAGCAGGGGAGACATCAGCAGTGCTGAGGGGAAAACCCAGTCCCACACCACAATACATCACCTGCAGCAGCAGGCTAGCCTGGGGAATAAGGAGATTGCTGTCATCGCCATTGGCCATTCCCACTCCCAAGGACCTGAAGGGAAGATGATCAAAACCATTGCACCTGTTTCTTTTTTCCACCAGGGCTGAAGCAGAAATAGCTTGCGAAGTATCCCAGATTCCCTCTAAAGAGATGTCTGGCTGGTGCTGGGCACAGCTGGGAGATGAAGACAAAGTGACTTCTGTGAGCAGTGTGGTGAGCAGCACCCAGAACTGATCTTGATCTCTTGCCCTGCTGCTAGACACCCTGCAAGACTTGTTTGGTGCAGTTACACTGATGGTTTCACACAAACCCCTGTGCAAGAGAGAGGGCTGGTCCCCCAGAAGCTGTAAAGGGTGGATATAAAAACAGATGATCTGTTTTCTGGTTGTCCTTAAACCAGTTTAGGTTGCCACCTGACCTGGTGACCTGTGTAGACAGGTAGCCTCCAGGACTGCAATTTCTAGTGTAAGGGAGGTGCCAGGAACAGGCAGGAGACACTAGGAATAGGCTGGAAGAGCAGGACCACCCTTTAACCAGCACCCCCAGTCAGATCAGTTTTAGTTTAAAGGGCAACTATACCCTAAGCATCAGCAGATATAATTCCTGGTCAATGCACAGCCTGAACCCCAATCATTCTGGTCTACTGTGCATGGTTGTAACCCAGCTGGTACTAACCCAAGTACCTCTGCAACAACAAGTGTTAGAGAGAAGAAAAGACTCACTGATTTAAAAGTACATGGCCCTTCCAGGGTCTGAGCTTTATCTCTGACTTGTACAGATAGGCTGTGAACAGAGTAAACATGATCTGCCAGAATCAAACTAGCCAGAAGAAGCAAACACTCTAAACATCACCTCCCAGTAAATAAATCCCTAAGTTTGAAATAAGGAAGGTCTGGGAGAATTGTTAAGGAAATGAGAGCCCCAGAGGAAAATAATCAGGAATATCCTTTAGCAAATTCCAGCACCTGCACTTTGTCTACCTATTGTATGCTTGGTGTTCCTCAGCTCACTGTGTGCTGTAGGTTCTCTACATGAGAGCTAAAAACGTGACCAGTCAGGATGACCTGAGAAGCCACCATGTCTGTCTTCAGTTCTGGCTGACAGCACAGGTAACAATTGCTTCTCATTTCTGTGTATTTCCTGTTCATCTGATCAATATTCCCAACAATAACAGCCTGAAGAGGAATTTCAGTCATAAAGTAGTCAGACAATAGGGGGTAGGTGCAGGGTCCCCAGTACTGACCAGTCTCATGTTGTTTGCTGGTGGAAGGGAGGTACCAATAGCCTGTGCAGATATTTAGGTTTCCGCTTGTTTTGCTGCCCCACTTCATCCTCAGTGCAGCTGAAGCCAGCAATGCTTCAGTTAGATTAATGACTAAAACAAACTAAAACAAACCCACAAGCTTCCAAGTACACAATCTCCTGCTTAACTGTGTGAGTTCCACTACCAAGAACAAAAGACCTCATGTACAGCTTCACCATTAGGAAGCCTCTTTTTACCACAGCAATGAAGTGCTAGTGGGACGCTGTGACCCGAAGTCCTGGTGATGGGAGCCTGTGTCTCCCCTTGGTTTGGGCAGGAAAGGGGATGAGCTCATTCAGGTTTTTGCTTACTGCTCCCACCGTGGTCTCAGTTCCCAGCAAAGTGGGGGCTCGGAAATGCACAGCAGCTCAGGGGAAAAACTACTGGAGGAACACAGAGAAGAAACGCATAATCTTGGCTCTAAAGATGAAATTAAGTGAATTTCACTTTTTCATATTAAGTGAAATAAAATCTTCAAGGTTTTCATTATGAAGGAGCTGTTGGTGTTCAGTCTTGATGGTTAAAGCTTTTCTCTGTGTTTTGTTTCTTGGTTTACTAGGGGGGGCAAAATCTCACCTTCCCATGTTCTTCAGAGGTTCTGCCCAGATATTTCAGGAAGTCCTGGCATTGAAGATTCATGACACAGAAAGTGCCTGAAAGAAGAAGGGATGTGAATAAACAAAAAGCCATTTTTTAATAGAGAGTACAAAAAATAATTCTTAAATAAGAAAGAAGGGAAAGGAAAGAAAGGAAAATAACTTTCTTCCTGCCAAGGGCATATATCAACCTTCCACTGTCTGAAAGGCATGAATTCTCCTCAAAGCAAATACTAAAGGCTCATGGCCTGAGCTAAAATGAAGACATCAGTTTTACAATAGCACTCTGAAAATGCCAGTGAATACAACTGCTTTTCATGTCAGCAAAGGTGAAGAAAGGCTGATGGAGACCACAGGAGAGGCAACTCCAGTAGCTGGAGAGTTCCTACCAACTAATTTTATCTGTAGAAAGGATTATCTTTATTATTAGAAAACATTTCTCCACCAGAAGAGTTGTGGTAGGCTTGGCAGTGCTTGGCTAAGCACTGGATACACTGATCTGGAGGGTGTTCTCTAACTATCCTGGTTTTGCTAGGTCAGAATCCTGGGCCAGCCACTGTCTGAAGGCCATTAGCAGTTCAGAGTCGGCCAGGGCAGGTGACTCGAGCTGGCTATGGGGGTATGTCACACCATGAACACCCGAGCTGGCTATGGGTGTGTCTCACACCATGAACATCATGCTCAGTATGAAGAGACAAGTTTGCTGAGGAGAAAAGGGTTTCCTGTTCAGGCTCCTGCTTGGGCTTCTACCAATGCTGCTTCTTTTCCTTCTCCTGGGGACTGCTTTCCCATTTGTTCTCAACACTGTACATTTTTTCCATGGCTTTATAACCCTTTAATTGAAGAAAACCATCCTAATATCCAGTCTAAACATCTCCTGGCACAGCTTGAGGCCATTTTCTCCAGTGCTATCACTTGCCACTAGTGAGAAGAGGCTCTCCCCTTCAATCCACACTCCTGTCAGGCAGCTTTCAAGAACAGTAAGGTACCCCCCCCAGCCTCCTTTTCTCCAGCTAAACAACCTTAGTTCCCTCAGCCACTGCTCACAGGACTTGTGCTCCAGACCCTTCCCCAGCCTCATTGCTCCTCGGACCCTGCACCAGCCCCTCAATCTCTTTCTTGAAGTGAGGTGCCCAGAACTGCCCCCAGTACTCAAGGTGAGGCCTCACCAGTGTCTAGTACAGGGGGAGACTTACATTCGTAGTCTTGCTAGTCACACTGTTCCTGTTGTAAGCCAGGATGCCTTTGGCCTTCCAGGCCATCTGGGTACCATGCTGGCTCCTATTCAGCCAGCTGTCCTTCAATACCCAGGTCCTTTTCCAACCTGCAACTTTCCAGCCACACATCCCCAAGTCCATAGCCTACATGGGGTTGTTTTGATCCAAGTGCAAGACCCAGCTCTTGGCTTTGTTGAACCTCATGCAAATAACCTTGCTCCATTGATCCAGCCTGTCTAGATCCCTCAGTAGAGCCTCTCTGCCCTCCAGCTGATCAACCCACTTGTCTAGCTTGGTGTCATCTGCATAACAGATGGTACTCAGACCCTGTAGTACTCCTGTCCCTGAGACACTACCAAAAGAAATCATCCTATTCCTGAGATCCTGCTGCTTTGTTTTGCTCTTGAGCACTGCTGTGGATATCTGAAGCAATAATGTGAAATGGCACTGGGTACTGACAGCAAGAACCTAGCTCCATCTTTCAATACCACAGGAGCAGCAGCAGGGTGTAAGGCCTCCATCACATCTTTTGCTGACTGAACCAAGAGGGCTAAGTGGTGTGGCACCCTGCTCTGAGACTGGGTGCAGGACATGGTGTAATCACTGCTTCCAGCTTGGTACCAGACAGAGGATGAGACCCAAGTCAGAGGGTATTCCACATGTGCAGGTACCAGGGGTGTAATTGCAGCCCAGAAGGCAATGCTGGCCTGCAGTACAGCACAGGCGGGGAACACTGCCTTGTAGTGTTCTCTAACCCTAAAACCCACCAAGTGGTGACTGTGTTGATTTTGCACAGTAAATAGAATAGCTTTCAGGAAAGCAGAGGACCAGAGAAGCAACAGCATAAATCATTGTGTCTACTCACAAAAGTCTGACTTCTTCAGTTCTAGAGGAGATCCAGCTGTGCTGTTTCACTTCCATAGCTAGGAGATTATTTATTTGTGCAGAGTACAGGTTTTGACTCACAATTCAGGCATCTGTATTTATTCTGTTGGAAGCAGGTCGTGCCAGGAGGTCGTGTGTTTCATGCTGACATGTCAGAAAGCCATTCCCTGCTTCTGCTGAAAGCCTCCACAAAGAAAATACAGCAATATGGAAATAAATCTTGAATTGGCCTTGATTCTTTGTGCTAGAGCACAGGACAGGTAAGCTGCACTGGCACAGAGAATCTCAGCTATCTGTGGTGGCAAATGGAGGCATCGCACAAAGGGGAACCACAGTGTGTTCTCCACAGAAATCCTATAGCATGTTCAAACAACTTCTCTATTGCACTCGTCCTTGGAATTAGCAGCAGTATGAAGGAGAGTCCTTTTTGATGAAGCCTGGTGTATCCTTGTCCATATCTATTCCAGGGTAAAAATTTAAAATTCACCTTCTGTGTTGGGAGGAAGTTCCACCTTCACCACAAGTAAGGAAAGGACAGGTGTTGTCTGCACAGCTCCAAATTGGAGACAAAACAAATGCAAAACCAGAGGAGACCAGAACAGGAGAAAAGAGTGGATTGAATACAGGACTCAGAGCTTTGTGGGATGGTGGTGCTAACACCTGCAATAAAACACCTCTTTCTCTATCCATATACCCTGAACACCAAGGTGCCAAAGGCAGCCACCACTGCACAGGTGTCAGTTTAATTGTATCAGGCACTGCCAGCCTGCAGCTACAGGACATGCAGACTTCTGGTACCCCATGATCACAGAATGTATTTGGCTGGAGGAGACCTCTAAAGGTTGTCCGGTCCAACCCCCCTACAACAGGCAGGTCCATCTCTAACCAGAACAGATTGCCCATACAGCCTGACCTTGAATGGCTCCAGGGATGGGGCATCCAGCATCATTCTGGGCAGCCTGTTCCAGAGATCCCCCACCCTCAGATTCAAGAACTTTTTCCTCCTGTCCAGCTTCAATCTGCCCTTTTCCAGCTTCAAACCATGACCCCTCATCCTATTGTTCCCTGCCCTTGGGAACAGTCTTCCCCAGCCTTCTGACAGCCCCTCTCAGGGGTAGGAAGGTGTCTGGAAGGTCCCCCCTGGAGTATTCTCCTCTTCAGGCTGAGCAGCTCCAAGTGTCTCAGCCTATCTTCATAAGTGAGGGGCTCCAGATAATTTTCAGTGATTAATGCTCTGATCATTTTCATGGCCTCCTCTGGACAGACTCCAACAGGTCCACATCCTTCTAATGTTGAGGGCTCCAGAACTGATCTGGTCCTCAACTGTACTTGAAAAAACTGCACATTCCTGGACTGCAGTTGAGTGGTTCCCAGGCTGTGTGGGCAGAAGGTGGGTCCCTCTGCTGGGATCTTCTGAGTGATGTTAGTGCTCAGGACACTCTTCCCCATGGGCTTAACTTGCCACTCACAGAGACAGAGGTGGTCAGGATATGAAGCTGCAGAATTCTTCTTGTGAAATCTTACTCCAAGGCTGTGTTNACTCCAACAGGTCCACATCCTTCTAATGTTGAGGGCTCCAGAACTGATCTGGTCCTCAACTGTACTTGAAAAAACTGCACATTCCTGGAGCCTGCAGTTGAGTGGTTCCCAGGCTGTGTGGGCAGAAGGTGGGTCCCTCTGCTGGGATCTTCTGAGTGATGTTAGTGCTCAGGACACTCTTCCCCATGGGCTTAACTTGCCACTCACAGAGACAGAGGTGGTCAGGATATGAAGTTGCAGAATTCTTGTGAAATCTTACTCCTAGGCTGTGTCTCACTGAACTCCTGCTACTGAACTAATTAAATGCTGATTTACAGGAATGCTATTTGTTTGCATGTTATTGTTGTTACCAGTTGTCCAGGATGACAAAAGGTCAGTCACACAAATTATTTCAGGGACACAAAGAGAATGGCACTGCAAAGAAATGTTCTCATGATTGGGGTGCTGATATCAGCCGATGAAAAATGGCAGCAATAATCCATCTAATCAGAACTGCAATGTGCTGCTTTGGACATAAACGTTGTCACGAGCCTTACACACACACACGTGTCACACTTGGGGAAAATAGCAGGAACATGTACTGCCATTCACCCTACATGTTTCAGAGGTTTCTGAGATCCTCCATATAGATTAGGACTGGGGTTGTCCCCTGCCGCCAGTGAACCTCAGTCCCCTGGTGCTCTCCAAAGAAGATGTTACTGCCAACCTGGGAACTCATGGTGGTTTTGGACAGTGGGGGACACACTGCTAGCTGGCCTCTGCAAGTAGCTTCCCCCAGCTCATGTTTAGACCTGTCTCTGGTTAAGCCAGTTAGCACCTCTGTGAAAACCTCTATAAGAGGGGAAAAGCTGTTGGGCAAATTTTGGGTTTGGGGCTCATGAGGGAATTGCAATGGCACTAAGCAGGAAAAAACTGGTTTAGACACTGATTTGATCAAGGAGAGAAAAAGGGTTCAGCCAGCAACAAACATGATAGCAGTTAGTGCATGTTAACACTAATCTGCAGCAAAAATAACACAATCACATGCAATGAGAGAAGATGCTGCTGCTCTAATAGTTTAACAGCATTTCTGAGTGAGGCACAGGAGTTTATCTATGCATATGTAATACATATGTAAATATATACATATATATCCCCCAATGTATTTTATCTGGTGATAAACAATGTCAATATATTTTCCTGATCTTGTTAAATCCATGTAGACCAAATCCAAAGTGGATGTGTAGTGCCTGCTGTAAACATCCCTTGGCTTTAAAGTAGTGCTAAGGAGGGTGAAAATGTTCATTCAGGTACTGCCTGTTCCACTCCCACGTTAGAGCCCATCTTCTGGTCCATCTCAACCATTGGCTTGTCCACTTCCTTGGCAAGGGAAAATCAGTGTTAGGCCAGCTGGAAACTTCACTCTAGCCTTGGAGACAGCAATTCAGTTGTTAGTAACATCAAACAATTACATTAAAACCCATGAAGCTCTCCAGGCAAATATGTCAAATAAATTTTGAAAGTCTGCAGTCTATAGAGTGTAGCCATGCTTCATTGGGTCCTGGATCCTGAGGCTGCCAGGCTGCGTATTAAAGAAACAGTAGGCAAAAGCATTTCACAGACTCCTCTGATATACACCAGCCGTCCCAGCGACAGCCTTTATCTACTGTGTGCTTTCCTCGTGGGCTGCCTCTGCAAGTCTATTTAGGCTGCCAGATGTCCTCAGCCTGCAGTGGAACATTGCCATTTGAAAGAGTGGTTCCCCACCAATACTCTCCTGCAGCGGGTGCAGGGCTGGCAGCACTCTGCTGGGAAGTGTCCCTCCAGGGGTCTAAGAGAGTGCCTTCCCAACCTGCGAGCTGGCACAATCTGCAGCAGTCAGCTGGATCCAGTAGTCTTCAAATGTCTCCAAAAAAGTAAATCATATGTAGAAAAAAATGTGGAGAACTGAAGTTGGGAGCATCCTTTGGAGAACTGAATCATCATTTTCTCATCAGGTGCCTAGCTTCTTTCCTTGTGATCCTCTCCAGTATTTCTAGGAAAAAAAGTGCCTGTTCTCTGTCCTCTACTTGGAAAATTCTGAAGACACGAATAGAGAACATTTCCAGGGAAGATTTGGGCGTGACTTCTGCAAAGTCCTTTCTATATAGGGCTCTCTTCTTCCTTAATAAATGGTGTGTGCTTCCTCTCAGAGAAGGCAAGATCATTAAGAAACATAGTGCTGACAATGTGCCTAACAATGACCATGGTCGTAATATAACAGCAAAAAGGTGATGAAGTGGCTTTCACAGAATCACGGAGTGGTTCAGGTTGAAAGGAACCTTAAAGATCTAGCTCCAACCTCCCCTCTGGATGAGGTTGCCCAAAGCCTCATGCAGTCTGGCCCTGAACACTTCCAGGGATGAAGCAGCCACAACTTCCTTAAGCAACCTGTTCCAGTGCCTCAGCACCATCATATTGAAGAACTTCCACCTTATATCTATTCTATATCTAACCTCATTCAGTTTAGTCATTACCTCTCATCCGATCACTACTAACCCTTGTAAAAAGCTGTCTTGCAGATCTCCTTCAGATACAGAAAGACCACAACAAGGTTATGCCAAAGCCTTCATTTCTCCAGGCTGAACAACAACAGCTCCCATAGCCTGTCCTCATAGGAGAGATGTTCTAGTCCTCTGATCATCTTCATGACCCTCCTCTAGACCCACTCCAATAGCTGCATGTCCTTCTTGTGATGTGGACTACAGACCTGGAAGCAGTACTCCAGGTGAGGTCTCATGAGAGCAGAATAAGACCTCAGAGAGTGGCAGAATCACCTCCCTTAATTTGCTATGCTTCTGATCCAGACCAAGAAACAGTTGGCCTTCTGGGCTGCTCTCACTCACTGCCCGTTCATGTTGAGTTATTCATCAACCAACACTCCTCAAGGCCTTCTCCTCAGGACTGCTCTCAATCCATTCATCATCCAGCATGGATTTGTGCTTGGGGTTACCCCAACTCAGATGTAGGACCCTGCACTTGGAATTGTTGAACCCAATTTTCACTAGTCCAGTTCTCCAGCCTATCCAGATCCCTCTGGATTCCCTCCCTTCCCTCCAGCTTGTCAACTATCCCACACAGCCTGCTGTCACCAGCAAACTTGCTGTGTCAGTGCCACTGTTCTTTTCACTGACAAATGTTAAATAGAACCAGTCCCAATACAAATCCCTGGGGAACACCGCTTGTTACTGGTTTCCATTTCAACATCTAGATGTTGACCACAACTCTTTGGGTGAGATCAACTAGCCAGTTCCTTATCCACTGAGTGGTCTCTCTGCCAAACCCATGTTTTTTCAGTTTTGATACTATGTAGGATGGTGAGAAATGCTTTGCACAAGTCCAGGTAGATAGCCTCAGTTGCACTTCCCATATCCACCAGCTCTGTAACTCCATTGTAAAAGGCTACTGTATTCATTAGACACCACTTGGCCTTGGTGAAGACCTGTTGGCTTCCACCAACCACCTCTTTACTCTCCATGTGCAGTAACAGAGCCTTCAGAAGGATCTGCTCCATGACCTTGCCAGGCACAGGGGAGACACTGTAGTTTCCCAGGTCTTCTTGCTTTTCCCCTTTCTGAAAATGAGGGTTATGTTTCCCCTTCTCCAGTCATCAGAAACTTCATCAAACAAGCATGATCTTTCAAATATGATGGAGAGCAGCTTTGCAATTCCATTCACCAGTTTCCTCAGGACCATAGATGGATCTCATTGGGTCCCATAGACTTGTACACCTTAATTGAGTGTCCCCTATCTGCCAAAGCCAGGATGGATGCATCTCCATGCCAGACTGGAGAACTGACTCAGCAGTTCTTTGGATGCATCCAGATTTTGTTGACTGGAACCACTTTTAGCATTTAGAAATGGTGACACCGCAGCTTCTCTGGACAAACTATTCCAATGCTTTACAGCTCTTTTGGTGAAAAATTATCCTAAGCTCTCCTGGCACAATCCGAGGCCATTTTCTCTCACTCTATCACTTGTTACTTGGGAGAAGAAACCAATCCCCACCTTGCTACAACCTCAGGTGTCTATAGAGTGATGAGGTCTTCCCTTAGCTGCTTTTTCTCTGGGTTAAACAACCCCAGTTCCTTCAGCCACTCCTCATCAGTCTTGTGCTCTAGATCCTTCTAGAGCTCCCAGCTTCATTGCCCTTCTTTGGACACTCTCCAGATAACCTTGCTTGCCAGAATGTCCCAACTTTGCCTGTCTCCACTTTGCATTCTTCCTAACCACGCCATATGTAACACCTTCTTCTCCAGATTTGCATCTAAGATCCCTGAGCAGTGATAAGCATCTGTAGATGTTCCTCCCCACTTCTCTTCACCCTGTCTTGCTTTGTTCTCAATCCAGCAATATTTCCCATGGTCATGGATTTTATGCTGTGGTCTGTCACATCCCAAATTTAATCATTGGACATCACCTTGACATTGAGTCATCCTGTTCCTGAACCAGGGAACAAAACTTGCTGGAAAGGTATCCGGTTGCTCATGCTCAAAATGAAGTCCTCTTCAGCCCTTCAGAATGCTCCAAGTGCTCTCCCCATTTGATAGAGGGAGGAAATCCCTCCAAGAGGCAGCAGATGAGCACTCTCTACATTGCTAAAGCACTGTCTAAGGAAAGTTATCATTGCTCAGATTTCATTTTATTACAAAGCAGCATTTTTAATCTAGTGCTTTAGATCTTCACTGGGCTCTGGATGGAGGTTGTGATATTTATGATACCTGGGGTAAACTGTAGCAACCAGATAAAATGCAAATTTTCCATAGAAGCCTCACATCTTCAATCCTGTGGAAAAATCAGAGAACATATGGTTACCCATTGAAAAGAAAATAAATTACAACATCAGGAGAGGGTAGAATATAAAAGCAGCTAATGCTATCATCCCAATGCTAGCCTTTTACTTGAAGACAGAGTAGTCCAGGAGAAATTTCAGCTCAAAAACTGGCAGTGAATCACTTCCTATCGAAAAGACAAATCATTTACTTCAGTTGTAGAGGGAAAATTCCTTAAAATTTTGTTCAGAGACCCCACGGCACAAAATCTTGAGAAGTACATTTGTTCACCCTCTTTCCAGAGCCCAGCTGGGTCACACAGGAAGAAGGATCCTCCTTCTCATCCTCAGCTGGCAAGAACAAATAGGAACTGAGACACCAGTCCAGGCAGCCATCTGGAAACGCAGAGTTTGATGTCTTCTCCCAAGCAACATTTTGCCACTGGAAGGAGAACCTGAAAACCCAAAAATATGTGGCTTAAAATTTAAAACATTGTTTTAGGTAAAAGACCCAGGAGATGATTCAGGAATCCCTACACAGGGCAAAACTGGATGTGTTTCTACACCTTCAGATCAGCCCAGGTGACCATTTCATTTCTATGTACCTCTTTATACTGTGTATGTAGTTTTGTTTTTCTGAGGCCTCACTTGGAGTATTGCATTCAGTTCAAGAGGGACAGAGGTCTACTCGAGACAGTCCAATGGAGGGCTACAAGGATGATGAAGGGACTGGAACTGCTGCCTTACAATGAAAGACTGAGAGACTTGGGGCTTTCTGGTCTAGATTGGAGAAGACTGAGAGGAGATCTCATTAATATCTATAAATAGATGAGGGCTGGGCATCAAGAAGGGAAGGACCACCTCTTTTCACTTGTGCTGTGGGACAGGACAAGGGGCAATGGTTTCCAGCTTGAGCACAGGATGTTCCACCTTAACATGAGGAAGAACAACTTTCCTGGAAGGATGACAGAGCCCTAGGACAGGCTATCCAGAGAGGTTGTGAAGTCTCTTTCTGTGAAGCCTTTCCAGTCCTGTCTGGATGCATGTCTGTGTCATCTGCCCTAGGTTTGGTCCTACTGTGTCAGGAGTGTTGGACTCAATGCTCTTCAGAGGCCCCTTCCAACACCTGATAGTCTGCAATTCTGTGACACATTGGATCCCAGTTCATGCTGATCCTGCAGTGTCTAGCATGCATGCTACAGGAAATCCAGCAGACTGAAAAGGTCATCTCTCAGACTGAAAAGGTCATCTCTCAGCCTGATAACTTCACAACTGGTTTCTGAAAGTGAAACTGGCACAGAGGGAAAACATCAATGGTTTTAGGCACTGAAGGAGGCATGCTTGCTCTTACCAGCTACTTCTTGCTGAGAGTAAGGACATCGAGCCAATAGAACAATTGCTTTTCCAAATGCAAACAAATTCAGCTTGTGATCTTAATTTAATCATTAATACAATGTTTATCCATTCCATCTTGCAAGAGCGTAATGTGTTCCAAATGAGAGTTTCCAAGAAAAAAGTTCTTCATTGCCCGTTCTTCCCCCTCTTCATCATGAATACTTTTGATAAGAGCTCCAGGAACTCTAAGAAATATCCTATCAGCAGAATCTACATCTTCCCACCCCCCTTGCTCCCCTAAACATTTCAATAAAAGTTACAGAAATTGTGTGTTACACAACAGAAAGATGTTTGACTTCTCATATTAGAGAATGAGTGGAGGAAAGCCCCATTTTCCCTTCCACTCATTCCAGCTTGAGTCTTGGGTCTTCCAATAAAAAAACCCAGTATTCACTCTGGATGGGGACATCAAATGCCTTCAGATCATCCATCCTTTTCTTAAATAGTTTGTACCAGAAAGGTCAATGTTTTTTCTTCTGTGGCTTGAGGGAGTGTTTGCAATGTATTGTTTATTGAGTAATACCACATTTCCTATTCCAGGAATCTTCCCGTTCTTGCAATGCTTCTTTTAGTGAAAGGGTATGTGCCACATTGCCTTGAATCTCATTTGGGCAGCCAGGCAGAAGAGACATTGCAGGGAAAAAAATGGTAGGTGATAGTGAAAAATGAGATTTCAAGGCTGAAGTAACTGAGTGACACAGAAACAGGACCTAAGACCACTAAGTCATAAGGCATTATTTTGTTGGATAAGACTTCTTGCCAGTTGTTGTTTCCACTGTCTCATGACACAGAGCCAAGTATGTTCTCTAGGCAGAGGAGATGCCATGGGTCAGCTTTGCACAAGGCTTTCTCATCATCAAACCACAAAATGGCCTAAAGGGATAAAAAATCCTTCTACATTTGACCTGCTAACTGTTGAAGGGTTTAACTCAATACCTTACTTGAGAGAGAATGAAAGAGAATAGCACTGGAACAGGCTGCCCAGGGAAGTGGTGGAGTCACCACCCCTGAAGGTGTTTAAAAAACTAGTAGCTAGAGCACTCGAGGCCATGGTCTAGGGGTTAGGGACATGTTGGGATGAGGGCTGTACCTGATGATCCTGGAGAGCCTTTGCAGCCTTAATGATTCGATGATTCTATGGTGATGCCTGAGACATCTTTATTAACACAGTCTCTTCCTCTGTAGTTGCAGGTACCAAGCACAAAATTATTTTCAAAACACACATACATCATCTACTTTTCCTTGGGAGATAGTAATTACTGCAGTGCTGCTCCTAAGAAAAAGATTAATGATTCTTTTTCTACTGCAAAGAGGAAAGTGGATACCATTGTGTTTCCCCAGGTTAGTCAAATGAATTGGATTGTTAGGCTTAGCCTTAAAAATGGAAACTTCACTTTGAAATTGGTAAACTTCCAGCCAGAAGAGTGTCTGAGCCTTTTTTCCCAAAAAAATCAATGTTATCAGTGCTTCCTTCTTTTTTATTTAGATGGTTATAGTCAAAGATACTCTTTGAGTCAAAAACACTCTTCAAGTGTGAAACTGGGAAGGGGGTTTTTCACAGTGCAAATGTTTCAGTCTTCTAGATCTTATCTGACTCATTTAATTCTTCAGCCTCTTCAAGAGTGGTTAGCAGTGGCATAATGGTTCCCACCACTGAAGTTCAGAGTCTCTGTGCCCTCCTGATACACCCTTACCCCTTTTGCACACCACAAGGACAATGTGGACCTTTTCTTGGCAAACAGTCATATGAGGCCATCATACCCAGAAGTCTATAATTATTGCTGTGTCTTTCTCAGATGGCCATCTTTCATGGTGCCATTCCATGAAAGTAATGAGTTCAATAGAATCACAGACTGGCCCAGACTGGAAGGGACCTCAGAGATCATCTACCCCGACTCTCTGCCATGGGCACCTATGCCTCTCAGCCAGACTTGGTTGCTTAAGGCCTCCATCCACCTTGGCCTTGAACACCTCCAGGAAGGGGGCAGCCACTGCTTCCCTGGGCAATCAATTCCAGAGTATCTCCATTCTTGCACTGAAGAACTTCTGCAAAAGATCTAGTATGAACCTACTCTCCTTCAGTTTTGTGTCATTTCCCCTTGCCCTACTGCTAGATCTCCTTGGGAGAAGTCCCTCTCCAGGCTTCCTGTAGGTTCCCTTCAGGTATTGGAAGGCTGCTATATGGTCCCCTTGGGGTCTTCTCCAGGCTGTACAGCCTGAGCTCCCTCAGGATGTCCTCACAGCAAAAGTGCTCCAGCCCTTGGATCATCTTTGTGGCCTCCTCTGGATGCTCTTCAACAGTTCTGCGTCCTTACATTAGGGATTTCAGAACTGGGTGCAGTATTCAAAATGGGGTCTCACAAGAGCAGACTACACAGGAAGAAATAGGCAGCAAGGTGGCAAGAATATGCATCATAAATATAAGTTTCATCTCAGTCACAGAAGCAATTTGTATCAGAGTACTGCAGAACGAGCACAGGAAATCCCAGATGAAGCCCTACTTCTTGTCCGCAGAGATTGTCAAGAGTATGTTAGAAAGTCCAGTCCCAAATCAACACCAGATTTGTCATGCTATTATAGAATTTAAAATCACTGTGAGCTATTAGATCATTTTAAAACAACAAGATTGAACCTAAAAGATTCAGCAACCAAAGGAAAAGAAGTATCTATTTCAGAGCCATTATGAGAGAAAGAGGTGAAGTTAGGTGGGAAGTGGCTTGCCAAAAGGTGCACAGCGAGTGCCAGTAGGTGGAGAATGAGACTGTTATCTCCAGAGAGCACCTCCTTCCCTGAGGGAATCATGCACCTCTCTATGGTGACCTATAGTGTCTGCTGTAAAGAGCCAGGACACTGTTCAAACTGTGTAGATGTAAGGAGACTCACAGCAACACATAATCTTTCTGTTGCAAATGACAGACTTAGATTCACTGCACGCAGCTCTGTCCTCAACAGCATGCTGGCATCTAGGTCAGACAGACAGGACTCATGGCCATAAAATCATAGTGTCATTGCAAGTATAACATAGGCCCAAGTCCAGTGTACACACCAGATTCATTCTGTGTCCACAGTGGAATTGCACAGTCCTGGGAGAAGAGTTTTGGAACAGACACTCTGGCCCCCAGCTCAGCAGGAGATGCTCTGGTTCACTCCTCACTCAGGGTAAATCATAGACCACATAGGGCCAGCACACCTCATCTCCACATACTGCTGCAGCCCAAGGCCCTACCTACAGGTTTTAAATCAGCCTTGCATCCTCCAACACAACCTAAATGGGGATCCAGAGAAGCCATAGTGATCCCAATAGGGGGCACAGAGTTGCTGGAGAGCCTGGCCCTACATCCCCATACGATGGACCTCACAGTAGCCTTCTCACTAGATGGAGCTAGCGGATGGATGCTGGCAGGTCTGCCCTTCCTCTTGAAGGTGCCCCACCACAGGGAGAGGGCATCTGATCCCATGCAGAGCCCCCGGCTCCTCAGTTCTTCGCTAAGGAAAAGAAGAGATTTTATGAAGCATTGAAAGGAAATTTTGATGTCTAATATGTTGGCTCGTTCAAATTCATAAGAAGATGTGAAGTTTTCTCAGGCAACTATGGAGGCAATGGATTCAAATGAGGGAGAAAAACAACACTGCTGTAAAGACAGCTGCCTCTGTTCCAGAAGAAAGCAGATAGAGGAAGAACCAGAACAGTGCTGAAAATGCTGCCACCCACAGATACCCCAACAGTGATGAAGTAAAACTCTGAAACATATTTCCATTGTTTCTCAAGAGCAGAGTAAACATGTGGGGGATTGCTCAACACCAGCTCTTCCTGGACTGGGAGAGAGCAGAAGTACAGTACAGATCTAAACCAACATCTCTGAGGTGTCTGGAGATTGCACATCAGTCACACAGAAATCTGCTACATGCTGTATACAAGAAGGTGGGGGACCCACAGACCATCTCCACCCAACATAAGGTACAGAGTGATACGCAGCCTAGCAAATGTACAGTGCTCGAAATAAACAGAAAAGCAGAAGATGGAAGAGGAGCAAGGTCAAGAGGCNCCCCCTTCAAATTACTGGCGATTCTCACCCAAATTCGAATCTCCTTGAGATACACATCATACTTTAACACCCTCCTGTATTATCCACCAAGTGCACTCAGGTCCTTGAGCAGAAGTAAGCCCACATATGAGTTTGCCTTAGCATTAAGGCAAAGAAGTAACCCAAACAGTTTTCTCCAACATATTCCTTACACTGACCATGGGGACTTTATCCCCTTCACACAGAGATGTTCTGATTGGTCAGGGCCAGCTCGACTGACAGATCCCCTGGTATTAACTGACCAGGCAGTATTCAGTACATGTTCATCCCACATTTTAAATACCCCAGCAGCCTCTGCTGTGAGCGCAGTCTGGAATGGTCCATTGCACCTGTTATCCTTCCTGGCAGTGATGCATGTGGGGTGATGTGACATATCCACTCAATACCAAACTCTTCAGCTCAGATCCCTACAAGGTTGTTTCAAACTTTAATCCTGTCATCTGACTTGGTTCTTGCTGGGGAGCTATGTTGCTACAAGATTTGCTTTTTGAGCCCCAGAACAGTGTGATGGGCAGTGACACAGGGCACAGCACATGTTTCCAGCCATCTGATCATGGTTTCCACCATTGTGAGCACATGGTATTTGCCCCAGCATGCCTGTGGAAGTGCAATGTAGTCAATTTGCCAGGCTTCCCCACAGCTACATTTCAACCAACACCCTCCATACCCCATAGGCTGTAACTGTTTGTTGTGGTTAACTGCAGCACATGTTTCACATGCATGGACTACTCAAGCAACAGTGTCGGTGGTCAAGTCCACCCCTTGGTCACAAGCCCTTCTTTATGTTGTATCTCTGCATTACTTATCTAAGTTATCATGGGCCTATCAAGCCAAAATTAATTCACCCTTATGCTGCCAATCTAGGTCCCCTTAAGACACCTCAAACTTAGTGGCCCAGTGCACCTGCCTGTTGTGTTCGTGTTCCTCAGTGGTCCAACTCTTGGCTACATGAGCATCTGCATGATACACCTTTACCAGTAGCTTGTCTAGTTGGGCAGCAGTAACTCGCCACAGGGAAGTGGAGCAGACGGATTTGCCTCTGCACTGCCAATTGTTTTCCTTTCATTGTTTTAACCACCCATGCATGAGCCAGTGTACAGATCATGTACTGGCCATTTGTCTCATCAGCAGACAGCTGGATGGCTTTCACATCTACAAACTGACTGTTCACCTTCACCCTCAGCTGCTTCTGCACCTTGCCACACAGGACTCCTTACAGGACCTTTCCACCTGTGCAGTTTTCCTACAATACACCAAGATCCATCAGTAAATGAAGTGTATTATTGCCCATACTCAATTTCTGGACAACAGAAGGTCTTCAGCACACATTACCTTCTCCGGTCCAACCATTCCAGTCATTTGGACAGTCATGGACTTCTAGCCAGTCCATGAAATTCCCAGTAAATTGGGGTTCCCTGTTCAAGCTGTCTGAGTGATTATTGCAACCCACATACTCCCTATAGCATCACCTGCGTGGTGTGTGGAGAAAGTGTTCCCTTTAAACATCCCATTCAACACTGATTACTGGGGCACCAGGAGGAGCTGTGCCTGAGGACATCTTACTTCTAAAGGAGCTCAAAGTACTTTGTACACTGCCAGAGTCTCTTTGGCAGTGGAAGTGTAGTGAGCCTCTGATCGTCTAGATTCTGGACTCCAAAAACTTGTGGTTAATTCGACAGAACTGCTCTTATTGTTCTTTCTCAGATATTCATCCACCCTTGAGGGGTTTCTGAAGGGAATCAGCAGCAAACTCCAAATGCACATTCAGCTTTGATCATCTTTTAACAGGATGTTGTGGCATTGTGTTTGCAAGTCCCTGCCCCAGGAAGGCAGGTGGGCATGTGGCTATGGGCACAAGGGTGCTGGTCCTGCTCAGCATTGGCATGGTAGTTTCATTGCCACGTTTTGCCTTTCCTCCCGTCATTGGTGTCAATGTACTTTCTGCATCACTGGTCCACAGACAAAAAACAGATCACCCTGTGACAGATGAGCTTGGAAGCAATAGAGTTT
Source organism: Upupa epops (assembly GCA_013397515.1). Lineage (NCBI taxonomy): Eukaryota > Metazoa > Chordata > Aves > Bucerotiformes > Upupidae > Upupa > Upupa epops. The sequence continues at coordinate 74,738 of VZRI01001618.1, read as the reverse complement.
GGCTATTTGTGAGGCATCAGCTCTTAGTTGGGTGCATCTTGAAGACACTGAGCTTCACTATCGCTTCCAGCAGCTGTCTGCCTCATCTGCAAAACAAACTCAGGTCTAGAAGCACCTAAATTAGGTGAAGGTGCTTACATCCAACAAGGCTCTAAGTACAAACTGGTGTGGTTTATTAGTTCAGCTGCTAGGCACACAGTGCCCTGCCAGCCTTATCACCCCTGGTTCCCGTCACAGAGAGATTCTTACATCCCTAAGTATCATGCAGTGCTGATGTGTCCCGAGAAAGCACTTTCTTGTGGTTTGAGTCCAAAAAGGAATATCCCCAGCCACTGCTTCTGCATATCCCTCTCCTGCCAAGAGATTATGATGGTGCAGAGGCAGCCAGTCAGGAAGCAGTGGGGTGATGGTGCTTCCACAAACCTCTTCTCCTTCCTGAGCATCCCTCAAAGTTGTAGCACAAGAGCCAACCATTTCCAAGCAGCCAGCCCCAGTCTGGAGCAGCCAGGAACAGTCCAGCAACCAGAAGCACCCAGAACCATACTGGTATCCCACTGCCTACCCCAGCATGGCATCCCCAGCATCCCACAGAGATACAACAACAATAGCTAAAGTCCCCCACGTTAGCTGCAGCAGGGCAGGAGCTGGAGCAGGTGACACACTTCACACTCTACTTGCAGACCCATTTCAGGACATCCTTTGCCATGTGTCCCTCTGCCCTTCTTGCCTGCAGGCAAGGTATCCCCTGAGCCCAAGCTTGGCATTATGAATTTCTTGTCATATGGAAGCTTCGAGGTCCCCAGAGGCCACTGCCTGGGCTTCCTTTCTGACACTCCTGCATTCAGAGCAGCCCACACCACCAGCACAGGGAAGTTTTTACAAAGGGGAAAATGCTTCCTTTCAGCTGCCTAGGGTCAGCGCAGGGCTGCTTCACTCACAGAGGTCAATCATTAGGATGCTCAGAGATGGCTGGGATGCTTGGGAAAGGCACAATATTCTCCACCCCCCTGCTTCTCCCAGCACTATGCATTGTCACAATGATAAATGAGAGAGTGAGGTGGAGAAGCTCTTGACTCTGCGTGGTCTGAGCCCCTGGAGGTTTGCAAACTACTGCAAAGCTGATAAAATGGCAACTGATTCAATTAGTGAAATTTAATTTAGGTGGAAAGCGGATGGTGGCTTTGCCAAGACCATATGGGAAACCAGTGGTGTTTCCATATAAAAGAACTTAATTTAAACAATGAACTCATGGTTCTTCATAACCCAGCAGCCAAAGAGCCCCCAGGAAGCCCTGGAAGGAGCTGTTCTGATTAACCAGACTAAAGCCTGGCAAGTCTGGGCCAGATAGAAGGTGATAAGGGCAATTATGTACCAAAATCATCTAAGTTCAGGTCGTGAACATGAACAAGTGGAAAGAAATCCCTCCCAAATGTCACAAAACAGGTTTTTTCTCTTCACAAATCCCTCGTCAGTTTCCTCCAAGCAATGTGATCCATGTCTGAATCCCCACAACCCAAGAGGAGATAGCAGGAGGCTCAGATGTGTGAGGTGAGAAGGAAGAGCTGGATACATGCTCCCCACCAGTGGCGAAACCACCCAGAGGAGCAAGGCCAAACCTCTGCAATGACTAATTAGAGTACAAGACTTCCTGTCCATCCTAGCCCTGTGCTGCTGTGCACGTAAGTCACCTGTGGCAGACCTTTCAGGATGGGAGGGGTAAGAGGTGAAGTGAGAGGAAAAGGAGAAGCTTCTTGTCACCAATATTTTCGGGAGAAGAGGGAATGGCAGAGCTAGAGGGGCAGAAATGGCAGTAAGAAAGTTGGGGTGGGAAGCAGATCTCTTCTCACTCTACCAGAATCACACTGCAAAGTCCATAGACCATAACAAACCTCACTTTTCCTAACTAGAAAGGCATAAATACAAAAAGACATTTTAAAAAGGGATTTGGGGTTGGAATTCATTTGTTTCATTAGGCATTAAGCTCCCATGGAGTTTGGAAAGAGGCCTGTGACTGAGTCCCACTAGTGAGAGCCTTCCCATTGCTGAAACTGTGAGTGTAAAACTCAATGGAAATCCATTTCTAGATTTGAAAACTCAGGAAGTTCTACTCAAAAAGTTGACTTGCTCCTCAGGTTAGGGAATAGAAAACATCTGTGTGATGAGAGCAGCAGAACACCACAAACAGACAACCTCACTAGCAAATATCAGGCACTTTCAGAGAAAAATTAAATGCACAAGTGGTTGCTCACAACTCTATCTCCAAGTCCCTATTAGTTTTGACTTAATAGAAATTGAGAGGTGATTCTCCCTTTACTCTGCTCTTGTGAGACCCCACCTCAAATACTGTGTCCAGTTCTGGTGTCCCCAACATCAGAAGGACATGATGTGCATCCAGAGGAAGCCACAGAGATGATCCAAGGGCTGGAGCACCTTTGCTAAGAGGACAGGCTGAGGGAGAAGAGGCTGTTCAGCTTGGAGACAAGGAGATCCCAGGGGCACCTTATAGCAACCTTCCAGTACCTACAGGAACCTACAAGAAGGCTGGAGAGAGACTTTTCCCAAGGGCATCCAGCGCTAGGACAAGGGAAAATAGTTTGCAATTGAAGGAGAGGAGGTTCAGAATAGATGTAAGGAAAAAGTTATTCAGTGCAAGAGTGGAGTGACTGTGGAATTAATTGCCTGGAGAGGCTGTGGCTGCCCCCTCCTTGGACATGTTCAAGACCAGGTTGGATGAGGCCTTGAGCAACCAAGTCTGGTTCAGAGGCATCGCTGCCCATGGCAGGGCATTGGAATAGATGATCTCTGAGGTCTTTTCCAACCTCAGCCAGTGTGATTCCGAATACAGAAGACAAGATCCCTGGCAGCCATACACGTGGACTCCAATGATCACACCCTTGCCTTTATTTGTCTTAAAGAGCTATTACCAAGCAGTTGTGTTGTCTAAATGGCCACTGATATCTGAAGGCAAGAACCAAACACAGACAGATATTATGAAAACGGTCTTATTTTCCTGAGATAGTTGTTTCCAAGTGGACTGAACCATGATCACCCATAAAGCACCTGAGCCTATACCTTCTGCTTTCCAGGTAATCTGCTTTTCTTACTACATGCTCCTGGGTAATACATGGGCTCCACCTGCTGCTTGAGGGATTCAGCTCACTCTTTGTACTGAGACGACATCCACACTGCCCAGGTTTCACAGCATTTATCCAGGTGCCTTGACTGGCTGAAGTTCTCAGACTTGGCCACTAGTCCCCAGGCAAAACAAATTTGCACATGTAGTAAAACCTATCTCCTGAAAAGTCCTCACTGAAGCAAACTGCAGCTGCTCTGGTTTGATGGTCAGAGCATTTCCTGAAACAAAAGTACATTGTCACAGCCGGAGCCTTCTACAATACACTCCGCAAAAGGAGAGAAGGAAGGTAAATATAGAAAACTGAGAAGATATTCAGTGCTGGGAGACATGACAAAAGCAAAATTTGCCAGGAAATTACTCTATAATGGGGTCAAATTCACACTTCTTGGTCCGTAACACTTAATGGGGCAAACAGCTCCACTAACAGATGAACTATGAGTGTATAGCACCCCTGGAAATAGGGGCAACCTCAGCTAGAAATTAGTGAGTACCTTTCCGCTGAGTTGGAGAGCCACGATCTTTTTCAGTGTCTCAGTAAAGCCTCTAGGTTACTAGCTGTAGGCTTTCAGTGAAACACTTCTACTTTAAAAGCTGAACAGAATCCATAAGCTTGATTTGTGTCTTTTCTGCAGAAAAGTTTGGGTTTGAAAAGTTTGGAAAGAATCTGCCCTCCCACTCCCTCCTCTTCCCACATTATTCTTCTCCATCTTAGTGTCTGTTTGGAGCTGTGTCACTGTTGCTGAGAGAAAATGCTATTGCTTCTGAAGAAAATTCACGTGTGAGAGGAACCATCAAGGTCTACTAATCTATCTATGATCAACTGGAGAGAGTGGGAGAATTCTGAACTTTAGAGAGTTATGAGGATTGAGACTGAATTTGGACAGCCATTGTGATTTCAGAGGGAAGTAGGACCTGTATGCAATGGACGTCCTGGACATTTTATCTCAGTTCAGTGTAGGAGCAGACAAACTGTCTGTGTCTGTGTCTGTGTCCTGTGTGGGGGGTTTTCTGATGTGTGTGGAAGTGAATTAAAATGTCTTGGTGTCTTTCCTCCCCAAATGAAGTCAGTTATTTCACTGCCTGCATATCCATCAGTGGGTTTGCTAAACCCTCCCTTTGTGTCTGATGCTCTAGTTAAAAGGTCTTGGTTGAAATAGAATCAGGGTCTCTGACCTGTAACATTAGTGGTGACCCAAGTGGGATGCATGGGAATCTGGACAAGGACCCACACTACAATACAACCTTTGCCTGGCTTGGTACATGTAGAGCATCCTCTCTGCAGGTTAACAGACACCTGCTGTATTTGCTATTCATATTCACTGTGCACAGATATGAAGCGAATGTCAATGCAACCCAAGCCCATTTGTTACCTTGTCATCTGGTCTAGGTCAGTCATCTCTTCACTCTCTAAAGTCAATTATGGGAGAAACAGAGGTGTTTCCAAAGGATAATTCATCCCATCTCAAGATAAATGGTGTTAGCAGGGGAACAAGAGGTCCAACTGCTATTTGAAGGTATTTCCATGATCTACCAGGAAGCACAGATAACTGACTTAGACTAAACACCTATTTGCTAAATAACAAAAGGATGAATCCCACCATCCTGGTCCAAACCAGTAATAAAATACAGATGTGTACAGCAGTAAGTGACCAGATGGGGAATTCACCATACTACAGCGTAGTTTCTTATAATATAAACACAGGCTGATGAATAATCAGTGTGCTCAGCTGACCAGCTCAGCTTTGTTACTGCAGCTAGTCTGTAGCCTCTACAGTTTGCCACAGGGTCCTGTGTATATTTTAGAAAATAGGAAAAAAATATTATGAGCAAGCAACATTTATTGGTAAATTAATCTAAGTCTCTCTGTACTGAAAAAGATCCTGTCTTCCATTTTTCCCACACTATGTGCAGGAATGAAATTTAATGTCAAATTACATTCAAACCTATGAGGCTACAGTAGGTGAAGCCTCTCCCATCTATTCTTCTGTGCCTCAGAAGTGATGACTTCACTTTTCAGATTTGCCTCAAGATGCTTAGGGCTCATAAAGCTGCAAAAATTCTTCTACAAACCTATTTTTTGCTACTGATAATGAAGGAGAGGGTGAACTTTTGAAAAATACATAAATCAATAAAGCAGGGCCCCTGAATCACCCTGCCTGGTGGGAACATTTCCCTACAGCTTGAGCATGGGTAACCCACAGCCAGCATTCCCATGGAATAACATCAGTCAGATCCAGGCTCACAACTTGCTGCATCTCCCTTGTAGCCCAAGGCAGAATCATGGTAAATCCTGCTGCTACCCAGACCTGCACTGCACATCCGTCCCATAGCCTCAGCTGCACCACAACTCAGAGCAGGCATAGAATCACAGAATCTTTAAGGTTGGAAAAGTTCTCCAAGATCATCCAGTCTAACCATCAACCCAACTCCACCCTGTCCACTAAACCATGTTTTCAGGCACCAGATTTCCACATTTGTTGAACATCTCCTGGGACAGTGACTCCACCACCACCCAGGGCAGCCTGTTCCAATCCCTGACCAAAGGTGTCCCTGTCCTGGTGTCCCCAAGATATGCTCACCTCCCCATGATGAACGCAGGAAGCACACCTCCATCAAGCCTAATCTTGAATGCCTACAGGGATGAAGTTTCTATCACCTCTCTGGGCAACCTGTTCCAGTGTTTCACCATCCTTGCTGTAAAGAAATTTTTCTAACATCTGATAACAACAAAGTCCAGCCAAGCTCTGCCCCACCATTGAGGACCTATGGGCAAATGCTGGAGAGAGATCCACCAGAAAACTGCCTTCCTCAGATCCAGCCTGCTTCTGGGAAAGGCTTTGAAGAAGTGCATGTTAAAACAGCATCCACACAGGATTTTCTTTGATATGTGCTCTCTGCCCAGGGACTTTTTCACTCAATTAATTTATTACAGCTGTGTGGAAAACCAGTAAGAGCAGGTGTTTATCCGGTATTTTCAGAAGAAGCTGTGCCTGCAGTAGTAGCTGGTATTGCTTCATAAAAGAATCATGGCATCAGAAAAAACATCAAATTCTTCAGTCTACTAATCATTTAGTTAATGTAACTGTCACTAATTTTAAAGTTTATACTCCATGCCAGAGCTCAGAGAAGTGACTCCTTATGGGAGTAGCAGATCCCAGAAAACTGCTGATTACATCTCCTGAGTCATCGCTTTCCACTAAACCAGTGGCTGGCCACTCTTGTTTTAGATTTGCTGATCCAATAGTTAATCCATCCAAATTTGGTCATTCTTTTGTCCTACTCTGTCCTCTCAATGGAGCTTTTCTTTATCATTGCTCAAAGGGAAAGAGTCTACAAGACCTGGAGTATTATGTTCAGTTCTGGGCCCCTCAGTTTAGGAAGGATGTTGAGGTGCTGGAAAGAGTCCAGAGAAGAGCAACTAGAATGGTAAAGGGCCTGGAAGGTCAGCCCTACGAGGAGAGGCTGATGGAGCTGGGTCTGTTTAGCCTGGAAAAGAGCAGGCTCAGAGGTGACCTTATCGCTGTCTATAACTGTCTAAAAGGTGATTATGGTCAGGCAGGGGTCGGTCTTTTCTCCCTGGACACTGGAGACAGGACAAGGGGTCACAGTCTTAAGCTCCATTGGGGGAGGTTTAGACTTGACATTAGGAAAAGGTTTTTCACTGAAAGAGTGATCCAGTTTTGGAACAGGCTGCCCACAGAGGTGGTCGAGTTGCCATCTCTGGAGGTGTTCAAGGTTAGGCTGGATGAAGTGCTGTGTGGCATGANTCTCCAGGCTGAACAGCCCCAGTTCCCTCAGCCTGTCATCATAGCAGAGATGCTCCAGCCCTCTGATCATCCCTGTAGCCTCCTCTAGACTCGCTCCAACAGTTTCATAGAATCCTAGAATCATCATGGCTGGAAAGGATCTCCAGGATCATGAAGTCTAGCTCTTATCCCAACTTCTGCCTAACCCCTAGACCATGGCCTCAAGTGCTCCAGCTACTCATGTTTTTAAACACCTCCAGGGATGGTGACTCCACTGGCCCCCTGGGTGGTGTTATTCTTGTACTGGGGGCACCAGAACTGGATGCAGGACTCCAGATGAGATCTCACAAGAGCAGAGAATGTCCTCCCTTGACCTGCTGGTGACACTACCTTTGATCCAGCCCAGGACACAGTTAGATGTCTGGGCTGAAGATAACATGATGAAAATCAGAGGACTTCTGGGCTGCATAACATGACTGTCAAGACTAATGCCACTGCTACTTCTTTTCAGACCATCTCTCCACTAACATTGGTGTCTCCCACCCAAAAGACCTGGAACTCAGAGGAAAACTCTCTTGGGAAGTACTTTTTGGATTTTGTTGCTGCTTGATGGCTGGTATGTGGAAGCAGTTTTCTTCAGGCCAGGATCCTTGAAGGGTAAGAGCTGATTGTCATCTAGCTACAGACACTAACAAAAGGACTTGGGCTTTGGTAGCATGGAGTTTTGGCTTTGGGACAGTGGTGCTTGTTTCTTATCTTGGCCTGCAAGTTTCTGTGTGGTAGGAGGACTGCCGTAAGGGATGGGTCTTTCAGTGACCTCTTGCTATCAAGAGTTTCATAAAAGCTAGAAAATAACTGGAGACAAAGTGGCTGAGTCTCAACCCAGTAATACCCCTTTGGACACTAGTTTTTAATATTTCCACCAGAGCAGTTTTAAATAACAGCTGAAACTTTAGATAATCTCCTGTCTCATGTGTTGCATATCAGATGTCAGGAGGAGTTGTGAACTTTCATCGCTCTTCTCAACACATCCATCTTGCAAGCAATGCAGTCTGTGCTTCTACATCATTGAGCCAAGCTAGCAACAAAGGAAAAAAAAAATATCATAAAATCACAGAATCACAGAATGGGTTGGCTTGAAAGGAACTTCCCAAGAGCATCTAGTCTAATCCCAGTACCACAAGAAGGGCCACCACTCGCAGGACTAGACTGCTCAGAGCCCCATCCAGTCTGACCTTGGATAGCTACAGGGATGGGGCCTCCGCCACATCTCTGGGCAGCCTGTTCCAGGGATCCCCATCCTCAGATTCAAGAACTTTTTCCTCCTGTCCAGCTTTGCTCTGCCCTTTTCCAGCTTCAAACCATGGCCCCTCATCCTGTCATTACAATTATAATTCATCATTTTGCCTTCTGGAAATAAATCTGGAGAAATTTTGACCAATTCAGGAGAAATAAATTGATGGATGGAAGACAAGAGTCAAACAGAGTCTGTCCCAACAGGACCCTTATAATTTTCCCTTGCTTTTTGTCTGTGTATTTTCCTTTTCCTCACACACCTATTGCCAGTGTGCAGGGTCAGGCATGGGGCTGCACAGGATTACAAGTGCCATGGTGAAGGAACAGCAGAGGAGCACTTGAGATGGCTGTAAACTCACGCAACCCACTGATACCCTGCTGCTTCCTGCGGGAAATATGGGAAAAAAGGGAAATTGCTCCTGTTCTGCTCATCCAGTTTCACTGGCCAGCCAGCCCTTCCCTTGGCTCTCACACTCTCCCATGCTGAGAGTGCTCCCAGACCAGCTCCTCTGCACCACATATCCAGAGGCAAATGAGGGCTGAAATCACACAAGCAGTTTGAACACCAGCAATGTCCCCCGGGAAGAGCCACGAGTGTCCATGAGGCTCACTGTTTCTGATCCCGGAAGTTCAAGAAAATGGTTAAGAAATGTATCCTGAGGGGCAAGAAGCGTGTCCTTCTTCACAGAGACAGAGCCTCTTCACCTTCAGAGCACAAAGCAAACCCACCTTTCCTCGGGTTGTCTTCTTGGTCTTGCTCTGCTCTTCTTAGGGAGACCCCAGAGTATGACACTGGTGGATGTGTCCAGCTCAAGATTGCAGAGGAAACCTTTTTCTCCAGTCTACTCCACCTTCTGTCTTTTGTGTCCTTCCCAACCCCTGAAGTGCAGTCCATGCATTTTCCTTTTGAGAGAGATTGTGTTTTTATTCATTTTACAGTAAATTGCTTACCCATTTCCTTTGTTTATGCCAGGAAACAAAATGGAAATCACCAAGTTAATGGTTTCCATTGCTGTATGATGTAGCACTTGACACATGAGCACAACCCCATACTATCACCTCATTGTATGCACTGCTGACTCTTCAGCTCTTGGAAAAGAAGGTGAAAGGGCTGGCTCCATGCTGGTCCTCTTCACCCTTCTGCACCAGTTCAAATGGAAACTGCAGCCTTGCATCCCTCAGCCCCTTTCTTCCTGCAGGACAGCCCCAAATGCTAATGCTCCACTGCACTGTGTACCTGCCAGACAAGCACCATGGCTTGCTGAGGACAGTTGCTCCATGTCTCACCTGCTTCTGGATTCGATTAGATGGTCTCTAAGGTTCCTTCCAACCTAAGCCATTCTATGATTAAGCTATTCTGTGATTCCAATGCTATGAACCTTGCACTTACCGGGGAGAGCACTACAGCTTGGAATGGAGGAGTAGCTGGCAGTGTTCAATGCTCAATTCAGGAAAAATGGAGATGGGTATCTGAACAGAAGTGTGACGGGTATTCCTGCAGCACACCGGCTGTGGGTAAGCTGAGGTCAACAATCTGCTCTTCTCGCTGCATAGATACCCTCTGAGACACTATATTAAACAGCCTAAGTCTAAGATATTAGTCCAGGCCTTCCTCAGAGGCTTTGAGCAGGCAGACAGCAAATGTCTTTCATGTCCCCAGGCAAAAGTGAAGGTACGATCCCCTCCTCAGGGTGAACAACACAATTACCAGCTAGTTCTGTATCACCTGGCCAAATCTCTCTCTATTCTTACACCTCTCACATCACTCCAATAGGTAGAAAGGCAGAAGACCAGTTATGCCACCCTGAAAGACATGGACACTCCCAGCAAAGGCAGCACCTGTTCTGTACCCACTCTATTCTCTGCCTGCTCTGCCTTCTCCAAGGGCTTTGGGCTCCTTGCTCAGAGCAGCTGGGCTGCACTGCTTAGAATTTCTGGTTGTACACGGCTTGTGTCCCAACGTTAATGTGATGTCAATGCTATTTATCTCTTGTGCTGAATAGCAGACCAGGAAGGCTCCACCTCGCTGTGGACAGTGCAGCATGGATCCTGCCATGCCTGTGCCAGGCACTTTTCTTCCAAAGGACCTGGTCAGTGCCAATCCCTGAGGGTAACCATTGCAGCAGGTTAAGTGTATCCATGGAGATCTCTCCAGCTACCTTTTCAAAGTCCCTCCCTCCTCTTACAGCTCTCTTTATTGTAAATAGCATCCCCAGCTCAGCTGGACTTTGTAGCTGTCCATTTTGCCCTGGTCACCTGCCCACCTAAGTTGCCTGGCAGCCAGCTGTTGCCTGTGAAAACACCAATGCAGCTCCTTGAAAATAAACCACACACCACAGAGGGCTCTTTTCATGACTGACTTGCTTTTTCTTTCCACACCTCCCTCTATTCTCAGATGTGCCTGGATCTCTTATGGCAGCTGCAGCATCACATTGCCAGTGAAGACCCTGTGTTTGTGCATGAGGGGAAGATTCAGGGGCAGCTTCTAGGAGGGAGGATGGGAGGCTGCACCCTCTAGATCACACTCCTTTCTCCAGTCACATCACCCCATCACAGGAAGGCACTGGTCTGCCCAAGGCTAAGCTGCTGGGTCGTTGTGCAGCTCTTCCCCTCACCTGCACTATGCCTTGATCCTACCTCAGTAATCAGGAAAGGGGTCAGAAATTTCCACAAGTCACAAAGATTAACCTGTTTCTACAAACTCCATAGAGTCCCAAGGTCCCTTGTCCCATGCCATATCTTTCATTCATCTTTCTATGCCCACCAGAGACAAGGGAGCCCTATGGAGAACAGCTTTTCTATCACACCACTCCTGTGGCCGTGCAACCCTACACTGGCCTAGTGCAGCCACAAAAAGCCCTCTGGGGAAACGCTGTTGGGAAACACTGTTCTCTCCAGTACCATTTTTAAAAGAGATTTGGGGAAAAACATGAAAGAGTAAAAGCACCCATGCTCCTTCCAAACCTACTACCCTCTTTCCAGTGCAGGCAACTGGCACATTTCCAGCACATTGCTACAGCCCCTTTGCTCCTAACATTATTTTGAGGCCACATCCTATACTTAACCATTCCCAAAGAATGTCTACAATGTGTTTGGCATGAACAGGTATTTCTAATCTGCCTTTGCAATAGCACCTACTGTTCATTGCCAGGGTGTGTTTTGCACTCGGCTCTGGGGGTAGCTGCCTCTCCCTTTCTGCAGGAATGCCTGACGAGCTCAGCTCCTTGCTCCATTCAGCAGCAGGGCAAGAGTGTGGGCTTTGCTATGTGAGGCTATGGGCTGCCATGTTGCAAAGAGTACATGCACCTGATGCTCAAACTGCAACTGGTCTTTAGGTAGCCTCAAATCCATTCTTCATTGCTTGGTGCCTCACTGGATCACAAAAATGACACTTGGCCTCCTTTCAGAAGTATGTTGATGCCTTTAGCTAAACAGAAACCGGATGAGCCTCTGTGTATGGATGAGAAGCTGCATCTGTAGTGTCCTGTAACAGCAAGATGGTGTCTCTTTGGAGCTTGCCACTGCTGTAGCTAAACTAAAACTATTTGTCAAAGTGGCCTGGGACAGAGTCTTGTCATCCAAATCCTTTTAAAATAGCAGGCATGTTTATCTGACCTGCTCGAGAGCCACAGAACTGCAGATTCACAAAAGTCAGCTACGGGGAAACCTGTGAAAACTCTTGTCCAGCAGCCAGCAGAAGACAGACCCCTCAAAGCACCTACCTGCTTGTGACACAAGCACATCACCTAGACACATGACACCTATTCACTAAGCACCATGGGGGTGTAGGTAGTACCATATAAAATATAACTATTGCAAAATAAGATGGTGACAGGGATGAAGGCACACTGTTGTTTTTTTCTGAACTGGGATTAGTGTAGAAGAAAGGTGCAGACAAACAGACAACCAGATGGAAGAAGGAAGTCCTGGTGGCAAGCATAGTCCTTTCTTTAAAATTATTTAGAAAGGACTGGAATAACAGAATCACAGAGTGTATTGGGTTGGAAGGGACCTTCAAAGGTCATCTAGACCAACCCCCCCCAACAATAAGCAGGAACATCTCTAACTAGAACAGATTGCTCAAAGCCCCATTAAGCCTGACCTTAATGAGGAAGAGCCTATCCGCCTTCAGCACTGGCATACAAGTAAATAAAACAGAAACACTGGTTATTTAATGTCTTTTGTGACCAGAAGATGCAGGGTTAAATTTATGTGCTTCAAAGGTGCAGAGGCCCAAGTGGTGCAGGTCCCACCAAAGTAATGAATGCAGATCACCATCTCATGTAGCAGGCAGTTTGCCCCATTGGCATGAATGGCACTTGTCCCAGGACCTCCTGTCAGCTCCTCCACAACATCTGCTCTACAACAACTGTAGATGCTTCTGTTCAGTGCAGAAAGGGAAATCAAGAAGAGCCATCCCCAGCAACAAATCACATGGATAAGCTCCTCCGGATCTTTTGGAAGAGATTTCTCTTTCCTCTTCATCATATTCTTGCTTCTACAGCTGCCTCACTGTTAGAGTTAAAAAGCATTTCCAGGGAGGAGCAAAAAACTTAAGATGTTTCAGTTTCTTTCATCTCCAAATTAAAAATAGTATTCCATACTTATGCTACTTAAGGCAGAATTTTCCCAACCTGTGACCAAGTCTTGTTGCCTGACACACACAGTCAGCATTTCCAGTGACAGCTGCACTTCACTGTTAACCGATTAGAGCTTTTAACTTGTGTATCCACAGCAAAGAAAGCAAGAACCTGGAGTTTCAGTGTCAGAAATCTAGTTTCTTTGACATTAGCTTTCCAAACAACTCTGTTGGCCTGGAGTAGCCCATTTTTCTCCAGGGATGTTCAAGTTCCTGATGATTATGCTCAAACCACTCCCCTAGAGCAGCTAGTACAGCTCAGCAGATGCTCGCACAGACATCAGTCAGCTATGTTCTGCGTGATACTCAACACAGTCTGAGCCTAACATCTCCTCCAAGAGAGCAGCATCAGATGGAGATGGTGGGAAGCAGGAGAGCTAGTACAAATGTTGATGACTGGGCATGCCATATCCCTCACTTATTTAAAGCAGTACATGGTCCAGTGCCTGGCAGGATGTCTCTACCAACTAGTGTTAATGGAGGGCATCCTGCATAATGCACCAGGCTATACTAGTTTGATCTAAGCTGCACTGCTTCATGGAGTAATCCTGTGGAAAATTATCACCTTTGGGCAGAGGGGAAAAAAATTAGAAGAATGGACATACAAATGAAGCACAGATACCAACAATGATGAAAACACATGAGATCATTTTTATTCCTTCCCCCACACTTAGTCAAGAAAGGATTGTTCCCTGCTGGAGTCCAGAACAATGCCACTTAACCTAGATGCAATCATGCTGCAGGAACTGCCGAACACAATGCAATGAAGAGCAGAGAATGAGCTTATATGAGTTAATCCGATTCCTGCAATAAAACAATCAAGGGCTCCGGGATCCATCCTGCAACATACTCCTGAGCCAACCCTTCTGTACATACGTGCTACCCAAACAAAAGCTGGAGCCGCTGGTCAGATGCTGAAATAACCTGGAGCTGAGAAAATGCTGCACAACAATGTACACAAATGTACTTGCTACTGAATCCTCTGCTTTGTTTAGGTGAAATCCATAAACCTTGTTATTCATAAACATTCAGGGAGTAGAACTTTACTTCCAAGAATGCTAATGGAACGGAAATCCATTGTGTGGGCCAACATGAATAACACCCTTACGTATATATTTTGTATAGGAAGCATACAGGTGGCTAGTGAGAAAATAGCTTCTTATCACACAAAGACATGCCAAACTGCTGATGATGATTTCCAAGCAGTTAGAAGGGATCTCCCCCTGTGGGGTCTACCTCACCCAAGCTGGAGTCCCAAATAATGCAGGGATGGCCAGCCACAATGCAGCAAGCACTCTGCATGGCCCACAAAATCTATCACCACCCAAAATATTCACGTCCACTATTTGTAAGACATTGAACAGAATCACAGAAACAGTTAGGTTGGAAAGGGCTTTCAATGTCATCTAGCTCAACAGTTAACCTAACCACTAAACACTCTCATAGACTCTCAGACTGGCTCAGGTTGGACCTCAGAGCTCATCTACTCCAACCCCTTGCCATGGGCAGTGATGCTTCTCAACCAGGCTTGGCCTCATCCAACTTGGCCTTGAACACCTCCAGAGAGGCAGCAGCCACAGCCTCTCCAGGCAATTGATTCCAGAGTATCTCCACTCTTGCACTAAAGAACATCTTAAGACCTAGTCTGAACCTTCCCTCCTTTAGTTTCAAACCATTTCTGCTTGTCCTGTGTTGTAGTTTGAAAATTGCCCAATTTCCAGGTGTTGATTTTTGTGCTTTTAGGCCAAAAAAGCATTTTATTTTAAACCAAGAGATAACTCTCCAATCAGACCCCTGTGTCGAAGTCTTGACCCTACAGGTGAGTGGTGGACAGAGCCTATAAAAGGGAATGGACTTCCTGTTTTCTGCCTCCTTCTCCTGTCTCTTGTACAATAGAGAGCCCTCTTGGGCCAAGTACAGCCTCCTCTCTCCCTGGCTCTGGAGTGGGTGGCAAGGTCCAGCCACGGCGGGGTGTGGTTAGCCATGTCTTCCCTTTTCCCTGGTGGTGGAAGGCAGAGGGAGTGAAGCCACTGGGCTGCAGCCAGTGCCAGCCCCAGCCAGGTTCCTGGCAGTGGGCTGAAGCAAGAAGCAGCTGCCTCCACACACCGTTCCTGCAGCCTGATCATCTTTGAAGATGCCAGAAAGTGGTGAGCTCTTAGCCCTTTCCCTCCCTTGGAGCCATAACCACCTGGGAGACTGAAAAAGAGAGAAAGAGGTAAGACAGGAGCAGGCCCCTGAAGCTGGCCTGTTTATCACAATAGGCATAGCCCCCCATGACGAGCACCATGTTGCCTCTGTCCCTACCAGGATTGACAGCAGATGCTCCATCTCAGCTCTACCACTGAGCAACTGGGAGAAGCCTCTGATAAGAGAGAGAGATATCATAAAGATACTGATCTCTTAAACCTTTGGCAAACAGAAAGAGTGGGATTCTGTTGTGTTCCTGCATCTGAGATGCTGTTGCAGCCTGAAGGTGAAACACTCCTGAGACTAGAGGAGTTAGAAGCAAGCCTGAGACATACAGAGGAAGATGGCATCTTCAAGAAGACCAGAAAAGGGACTTTTCCACAAGCATCCTGACGTAAGAGGGTCTCAGGAGCCCTGCTGAGTTCTATGGATGGAGGGGATGGCTGAATTCCCCCTCTGGGTGGAGTGTTAGTGTACATTCTCTTTTCCCAGAGCTCTCATCTGAAGCCATAAAACGACAGGTTAGCCGTCTCCCATTTCTCTCAGAGTGTGTGTGACAGCGCTGTGATACAGTTTCTGGTTTACTTTTTTGTTGGCTTCTTTTACTTCTTTGGGGATTTTTCCTTTTCTCACTGGGGATGGGTTCAATAAATTCTTTTCTTCCTAGCAAAGCTGCTCATTGCCTGTTGAGTTCTCGGCGGAGCTGGTTGGTGTGTTTGGATTGAGACATTCATTCTAACCCAAGGCATCCTGTCACTGGATCCACTTGAGAAAAGTCCCTCTCCAGCCTTCCTGTAGGTTCCCTTCAGGTACTAACAGCAGCTATAAAGTACCCTGGGGTCTTTTCTTCTGTAGCTCCACATATCCCTAAGCTCCATATCTGCATGACTTTTACACACATGCCCAGAGAAGTGAAAGCACATCTCAAATATTCCTTAAACTGATCACTTACAGTGCCTTATATATATATGTATAATAGACCTTTAAACAAAGGGTAAAGATGGCATTGCAGGATCCACAAAAACATTTTCCTGGCACAGACTGGTTAGCAGACCCATCTCCTATTCCTGAAGTCATGTAGCTGATCAAAAGCAGAAGGTCCTTGGTCACTGTCCTGTATGCATCTGCATCTGCAGAGCACCATGTTCCTGCTAATTTCACAAACACTGCACGCACCAAGCAGGGTCACTGTTGTGGCTGATCTCCAGAAACACAACTGAACCTCAGCCAGAGCTTGGGCAGTAAATGCAAAATTTCATTTGGATAATTTTTACACTGCAATGCACAAAATACGGACAGCAAGTGCAGAGTAGTGTAAAGCGAAGCACAAGTAAAATAAACACATACATGTAATTTCATCTGGGTCACGAGTTGACTCAACACAACATTTCCGTTTGCACTGAAGAATGTTGGAGATAAGAGAACTTATTTATACCTTCTAGAATATATTTGTAGAAGTGTTTTCCTAGCTGTCTTGGCTACTTTTGCTGTTAGATAGTCTCAGAGTTTTGAGGATTTTCTCCCTTTCAGGGTGAAGGTTTTCTTTCTGCTTGATCTCATAGGATCTCAAGTCAGGGTTCTAACAGCCTTAAAAATGCTGTGATCAGGGACTTCACCATGTGATTTTGCTCTCCAGTCCTCTTAGAGACTGGGCTGAAAACAGTAGCTCAGAGTTCAGTACTAACACATTTTAAACAAATCCTGAGACAACCACAGTTTCTCTCATGTTTGCTTTCTCCTTCTGACCGATGCTTTGAAGCTGTGTCTCTTCCATCTGTGAGACAGCCAGGCACACTGGGAAGCCCATTTACGCTGCTGCTCTTGTAAGGCTGAAGTGGGGACGTGCTCTCTGTGCCTCCAGATACACAGCTCTGCAAAGCCCTCCAGTAATTTTCAGGGAAGAAAAAATTCTGGCTAAAGCATCCTCTTGCCCTGCCTGCCTCACAGAGTGAGCACAGTGCTGATCTTCAACATGTCCCTTGTGCTCCCTGAGCTGGATGTGGTGCTGTGATCAGGATCAAACACACATGACAGGATTGCTGTGCTGGAAGCTACTTAACCAAAGCAGAACAGCAAGAGCTTGGCAAATCTTATGCAGGTTTCCATGTGGAGCACTCAAAAAGCACCATAGTTGAGGCCTACAATACATGGACAAGGATAGGGAGAACAAGAGATTGACCTAGTCACCCCATAAGCCATCTGGCTTCAGGGTGCATGTTTTGAAAGCCAGATCAATCTAGAAGTGTCCAAGCCTCCAAGAAAAAAGTCATTCATTTACCAGAATATGGCACAAATAACATGTTTGTAGAATCCTACTGAGAAAGCTGAGCCTTGCCCAGTATACCCTGACCACACAAAGTGAAGGTGCATCACTGAGCCATCAGTGAGAAGGACAAGAGTCATCACCTTTGCTTAACAAACAAGAGACCTCAGACAAGTCAGCTTACAGCAGCATAGTAAGCCTGTGCCCTGGGTCTCCAGGGTTCATACTAGCTTGGGCTAACAGAGCTGTCCTTCAGCCTCAGTCCTCTGGGCAAAGTCATCTCTCTGAGCTAGTCACCTACAGACACTGAGTAGAGAAGGAGCTGAAAGGGGAACCTGCCCTTGACTCTGCACTACCAGCTCAGCTGTCACCCACATGATGCCCTACATCATTTGGGCATTTCCTCTTGTGCCCCTGGTACAGAGCAGCTCAGGTTTGCACAAAAGGTTGACCTAACACTGCACCAAGCAGGTCCTCAGACCTATTGTATTGAACTCTAGGTAATGATAGGTGCCCAGGATGATTCATCATTCCCCATCACTGTACCCACATTTAAACCTCATAACATCTTTTGTGTGAAACACACAAGAAAGCTTTTTTACTGAGAGGGTGATAGAGCCCTGGAACAGACTGCCCAGAGAGGTTGTGGAGTCTCCTTCTCCAGCAACATTCAAAACCTGCCTGGATGCAACCCTGTGTGTCCTACTGTACATGATCTAGCTCTGGCAGGGGGTTGGACTAGGTGATCTTTCAAGGTCCTTTTCAACCCTCAACATTCTGTGAGTCTGTGTTTCTGTGGAATTCTATTTGGGATTTTTATGTGCCTGTAGTGCTGGCCATATCTCCCACACTATTATTAAACATGTGGTCCATTTTTCAGAGGATCAATTGTTTATCTCCCCACACTCCACAGCTCGCATCTCAGCCTTTTCCCCACACATGACACACGGTCAAGCAAATGTAAGACTGGATGAGTCAGCAACAGAAACCAGGGCAATGACCATCCAAATGCACTTACCAGGAAGATTGAGGCCAGAAGGTTAAGAAGCTGAGAGGTTAAGAGAGTGAGGCTCTGAAGTGAGCTTAAATAGAGCCCCTGGGTCCATGGGTGTGGTGAAGCCTCAGGTAAGGTCACTTCAAACAATCCTCCTAATACCAGGGCTGCATAGATCTACTTTCTTAAAGTTCATTGCAGTGTTTTAATAGCAAGCAAATTGTTTCAAAGCCACCCAATGGAGGGGGCTTCTCTCAGGGGACATTGACGTGCTGTGGAGAAAACTGTGTCACGTGCCACAGCTTCCGAAAAACATGAGAAAACACTCTGAGTATTCCCTTAGATAAGAAACCCCAAACAAATCAAATTCAAGGTTTATTCCAGGATGAACATCATGCTACGATAAATGAAGGTGTTTTTTCAATATTAAAAATAAACAAAGCGATGAAAGTGAACCATGTCACCATTCATACACTGAAAAAACAGTTTTAATCTGCTTGGGAAAATCTCTTCTTTTTTCCCCTCTAACAGGAAAAAATATTAGTTGTCCAGATAACAAGCAAAACAAAATCAACCAAAGGGCATCAAGAGACTTCCTGAAATTGAAAAAAACACAATGTTTTGTGTAAGGAGTTTAAAAAACAAAACACAAACACAAACAGGGAGCAGAATGATTCCCCCAGCTTCTCCAGGTCATTAGCAGCTTCAGGAAGGCACAGGAGCAATACGTAAGCAGCCAAATGTTTTACTTAATCTTGCAGTGTTTTACAGCTGTCCTAAGCCCCTTCCCTTCTCCCTTCCACCCTCCCCGGAAACCATTTGTCTTCCTACTGCCTTATTTTTAACAACTCAGCCCTGAAGGGACCTGTGTAATAAAACAATCCTAGAACCTAACCCGACAACCTTGGGGTTCCCAGAACTGAAATAGGAAGCCTAACACAAATCAGGACTGAGGCTGCAATGTGAAAGGGAGTAATGCAAGAGGGAGAAGTCTGCTCTCCAAGGAGGGACAGATGGAAGAAGCAGAGCTCTGGTGGTGAGCATCCCAGACACTTGCAGGCCCTGTGACTGAGCGGTGCAGCCAATGTTGGGCCACACTAGTGGCGAGGCTTGGGGACCCCATTCATATCATGGTCTATCAGCTCCTGGCAGTGTGTGGGGAAATTTGCACAATGTCTGCCCAGACTCTGCTGGATCCCTGCCAGGGCTGGGAAAATTTCGTTGTCATGAGTTCACAAATTCCACTTACAAAAGTCTGATCAAAGCAATATGGGAGGTGGCGTGGCATCCCTCATCCCACCCCCCACATCCCTCTCTTGGCTACTACACTGTGAAACCACAGGAAATCATTAGCTGTGCCTGCTAAGAACTTCTGGATCCCAGCAAATTATTCACATTTGATGCATTTGGAGCTTTTTTTTTTGTTGTTGTTATTCTTGTTTAAGGCTCTCTAGGTTTTCCACAGGATCACTTACAGCGCTGATTTATGCAGTTGCTGATGTTTGCTCATGTAGATCAAACATAGCACTGCAGGGCTGGAAGGACTCTCATGTTACAGGTACCTTGGTTTTAAGTAACACAGTTGCTTGCCACAAGGCAATTAAGCCATGAAATTATATCTGCCCCCTAATAAATACACACAGAAACAGTTCCAACACTCTCGCAGTTATGAGCCAGTCCTTGAAATGCTTAGAGGCACTCGCTGTAAATATTCAAAGCAGGAGACATCCCTGCCCACTGGGTGTTTGCAAAGAGTAATTCCTAGACAGGTGTAGTAGTATCAGGCAAAGCAAATTGGTTTAGAAATGTCAACAAATACTCAGGGGTCATTTGCCCAGCTCAAGCACTTACAGTATCAATAGGTCTAGGAACAAGGTTCAGCTTGTGAGTAATGAAATCCCTACTCTTCAGCAAGCACATGTATCATGACAGAAAAGGTGAGGGAAGCACCTTGAAGAGGGTTGAGAGGAGAGAAAAGCACAGTCAAATCCACCTTTGTTTTCTGGGGTCATTCTTCCAAAAGAAGGATGGCAATCTGAGTTGCTCTCAGCATATCTAATCTTGCTTGCTAGCACAAGATCCCTTTATTCAGCAGGGTGGTTCCTGGTTAACCCAGAGCTGGTCTCAGAGGCAGCCACCAGCCATTGGGTGAAAGGGGAATATTTCCTACCTGGGCATGTGCCACATGCTTTTCTAGGAACATTCCTAATACTCATCTGCATCCCTTGGCAGGGTGACACCACAGTTTTCCTCCTCCACCAGACACAGCACTCATCCACGTACCACCAACAGATCGATGCACCATCCTGGCTACTGGTAAGGAGCAAGAAGCTCTTAAATGGATGAATTAGATGGTATGTGACTTGTGTGAGCTGCATGTGGTGCTAACACACTATTCCAGGGACCTCCACACTGGAGGCTTTACCGCTGCCACCTTTTACGAGAAAATGGTCTTCAGGATGGAAAAACAGCCAAGAAGTTGATTTCAAAAGCTGCCTGGCACAGAGCTCCAGGACATGGACAGTGATAGAAAACCCAGGGCAGTTCTGGACTGGCTGTGAATAGCTCCATGCCCTCCCTAACCTTTCCCTTCCTAAGTAGCTAGCCCAGGTCAGGTAACAACCTGAAACCAAGAACTTATGTGCAGAAAAAGGTCATGAGCTCACTGCTGGCAGCAGAGCAACAGCAACAGGGAGCTCCTTAGCTGTGGAGCCCCAGTCACGGTATTGAGTCATAGAATCATAGAACAACAGCTTGGAAATGACCTCAAGGCTCTAGTCCAATGTTTTCTTGTCCAAATAATATCCTCTCTTAGCTGCTGGAGGCATTTGCCTTAAGAAATGAGCAATTCAAGAAGTCATTAATAACAAGGAATCTGATTTCTTTTCTCATTTGATGGCTTTTGTGGGCTTCATGTGTTACACACATCCTGTCCTTGGGCACCACTCCTTGAGCCCAGAGCTGCCCTGAGCACACCCACCCAGAGTTCAGGCAGGGCATGGTCATGTTCACTCTGCCTCTTCAGGGAGCAGGCTAGGGGCTACTCACCACAAATACCTGAACACTCAGCTGGCACTTACGTCTCTGACCACCTGAACTTGGTTACGGGATAAGAAATGTCCCAAAGACCACGGACATCACTACAAGCTTCAGACTATCCCATGGTGCTGCTCCCACCATAAGCCAAACTAGTGCTGATTGAGGCTCTTCCCTGACCCATGGCTCAGCTCAGCTGCAGGAAAGCTGATTTTTAATCTTTTTGACACCTTGTTTACTCCAGAGAACTTGCTTTGATTGCACTTGGCTCCCAGCTTACCTCCTCTGCATCCTACCCTGGCTGCAGACACCGTGGACAGCCTCACTCTCCCTGGCCACTGTCTCCAACTGCCCCCAGGGACACACCACCACAGAGCTATGAAGTGCCTGGTGGGTAAGGACAAAACCACCCTGCTCTGCTGCCTCCACTGATTCAATGTTCCCAACCAAGGGCTTCCATCCTGAAAAGTCACCAGGCCCATGTTGAGCCAAAATGCCCCCGCTCAGCTGCACCATATCCTGACAGGATGTCAGCAGTAAACACTACATAAATACTTACGCTTTATCATCCGTTAGTATTTGTTGTTTTTAGAGACCTGGACAAAAATTCCCATTGGAAAAAAAAAATACCTACGACAAAAGTAGCTTCTATTTTCTGCCTCCAGGAGAGCCATGCAAATAAAGCCATTTCACCATTACTACCCCCACAAAAAATGTTCATGATGTTTGTGCTGAGATTTTAGATCTTTTGCATCTATCTACTCATTCTCAGGGGAAAACAATTATTTACCACCTTAATTTATGGATCAATAACAAGCTCTCCCTGGTGTCCACAAGGACCTTTTGCAATACATGGTGGTGGTGCTGGAATGAGTCCAGAGAAGAGCAACTAGAATGGTAAAGGGGCTGGAAGGTCAGCCCTACGAGGAGAGGCTGATGGAGCTGGGTCTGTTTAGCCTGGAAAAGAGCAGGCTCAGGGGTGACCTTATCGCTGTCTATAACTACCTAAAAGGTGGTTATGGTCGGGGGGGGTCAGTCTTTTCTCCCTGGACATTGGAGACAGGACAAGGGGTCACAGTCTTAAGCTCCACCGGGGGAGGTTTAGGCTTGACATTAGGAAGAGGTTTTTTACTGAAAGAGTGATCAGATTTTGGAACGGGCTGCCCATGGAGGTCGTTGGGTCACCGTCTCTGGAGGTGTTATGGTTAGGCTGGATGAAGTGCTGAGTGGCATGATCTAGATGACAAATGTCAGATATTTAGGGTTACTTGGTTGTTTTTCGGTTGGACTGGATGATCTTTCAGGTCTTTCCAGCCTCATCATTACTGCGATACTGTGATGAGTTGGAACATACTGCAACCACAGAATCAGAGAGTCATAGAACAGTATGGAAGGAAGTCCTCTTGAAGGAAGAGAACTTCAAGATCATTGAGTCCAACCTTTTCCATGCCCTGATAGCACCACTAAACCCTGTCCCTCAGTGCAACACCTACCTTCCTCTTAACACCTCCAGGGATCCTGACATCTGACCTGAACCTCCCCTGGTGCAGCTTCAGGCCATTTCCCTTTGGACTATCACTGGCCACTAGGGAGAACAGACTGGCCCCCACCTCTCTACAACCTCCTCTCAAGTGATTGTAGAGCACAAGAAGGTCTCCCCTCAGCCTCTTCTTTTGCAGGCTAAACAGCCCCAGATCCCTCATACAACCCCTGTTCTTTACCAGCTCTGTCTCCTCTCTAGCCCTTCAATGTCCCTCTTGTGCTGAGGGTCCTAAAAGTGGACACAGGATTTGACGGTGTGGCCATCACCAAGGAGCACAGCAGATACGCACACACACATACACCCCCGTAGCTATTGCTCACAAGACTCAAATTTGACTTTGGAAAACCACCATGGGTGGCATTTTTGGCAAAAATCTCATTTCTGCAGACGTGAAGGATCAGGGGCCCACAGGAGGTCAAGCTTTCCTTCAGTACAACAAAACCAGCAACAGATATTTGCTGGATATCACTGGCAATATTTTTTCATGAAAGGTTCTTTTAGAAAATATAATTGATATTAATGTTTAGGGTTATTCCATCCGATTGCATCGGCTAAATATGGCACTGCTAGGTAATTATGCTTAACGTGATTTTCATGGGAGAGCAGTCAATGTCAGAGAATGGAGTTGCCTTTTTAAATGCAGCAAAATGCTGCCTAATTATGAATTAAACCCGAGGCCGAGGCAAGCTAACAGACTCTGCATTGAGCTTCAGCAAGCAACACTTTCCCATTAAACTTTAGATGATTCTCATCATAATTTCTCCTTGGAAGTAACACTTTTCTGAAAAAATTGCATTGTTAGCCCTGAGAACATTGAAACAGTACAATAGCTGCCTGCACGGAGCTCACTCGCCACCTGCTTTTCCTTGTTTTGTTTTCTAGCTTCTAATTACTGAGCAGAGTCAATTCTAATGAGGCAGTTTGATTTCCTGTTTTTCATACTTCTCGAGCCACTTAAAGAGCCAGTCCAACATAAAAGAGACCCTTTTCTAAACAGATTTTAAATTAATTATAATAACCTTGGAGTCTGATGTTGTTGCTCTGCTTGTGTGAGTTTGTCTGTGTGTGTGTGTGCTCACATCTGACTTTTCCATGCCTGTGTTTCTCATTTAATTTTTTCCACACAAAACAACTTTTTTCTTTTTTTTTTTTTTACCTTTTTTGACTTTTTTCCCTCTCCTGTTTCCCCAACAATGCAAACTGAAACTCTTATCCAGGAAATTGTAGCCACAGAAACACTGTGTCTGAGACTGAGGAGGAAAAGGTGGTGATGTCATGAATAACTGGGCTGTGAGAAAAGATGAAGCATGAATAAGGAGGGAAATTTTCTGACGTCTGTCTGCAAAGCTGGAAGATAAACACTTGTGAGTGGTATATGCTGCCTTCCAAAAGTGCTGCTAGGAAGAAGAAAGATACTAAATGAGCACAGAGAAATACATTAATTATGCTAATGAGAACTCTCAGGCCTCTCCTAGCCCCACCGAACAGAAGGAAAGCCTTTCCATTTGCATCTCAGAGCTTTTTCTGTTGTTACCGGTGGCCCTGGGGAGCTGTTGCTCTCCCTGGGATTTACAGAGCCCCTAATCCCTCTTCTGCCTCTGCTCCCTTCTCACTCTGTCCTTGCCTGCTACCTAGGAACCTGGAGCACAGTTAGGGACTGCAGCAGGCTGGTCAGGACAGGCTGCAGCTATAAGGTGGCCACAAACTCTGATCTTGCCCTAGAGATCCCACCAGACACTGTTCCTGTCTGGTTGACATGATCTCATGGATGAGGTGTCTCAATGTGAGGATGGTACAAAGCATTGTCAGGCTGACAGTGATGAGCTACCCAGCACAGCAGTAACCCCTGCCATCATCCCCCAGTGCATCTCCCCTGCCTCAGTCCCAGAGTGGGGTTCACTGAGATCATTCACAGAAGTCACCTAAGGACATTGCTGCACTACAGGGACATCTCCTCAAACACCTTGCTCCTTCCATCCTCCAAAGCATTCTCCATCATGTTGTTACCTGAAACCCTGCCTCAGCAGAATGTAACAGGGTCTGAGAAGGTGGCTGATACTGGCTGCATGTTTGCATGGTGGCTACTCAGAGGGCACCCTATCCAGCTCAGGCCATCACACTGGTCTGTTTGACAAGCACACAGGAGAAGAGCACACCCCTTCCCCTAAAGTTTGCAGGCAAAAGCAAGCAACAGGCTTGCACCAATCAACCACTGGACCTGCTTCATCTGGGACCAGTGCTGTTTCTCAGTTGAAACTGCACATAAAGCCCATTAAAAAAAAACAACCCGCTGCTAGAAATGTAGATACAGCCAGTCCATGCTTAAATCTCAAAACTCAAATGAACCTTAGCTGGGGAGGGCTGCAATTCATCCCCACCCAGATCATAAAGCTAAGAAAACTTCAATGGGCTTTAAGCTTCTGGATTATTAGTATTATTATTATGACAGGGTTTTCCTCTCAGGATTCAGACTCTCTCTAAATGGTGGGAAAAAGGGTTTTATACAGCCTCCAGTCTCCACATAACAAAGTGACTGCCTATTCCTACAGTCATCTAAACAGAATAGACGGAATAAGCTATTGTCTGTGCTCAGAAGTCAGCGACTGCACCAACACTTGATTGGTCCAGGATGTAGAGGGAAAAAAAAGGTCATTGAATAAAAGAAGAACAATACTTTTAATGAAACAAATGAGCTTTTGCTCATTTATAATATGTTTGGTTTGGGTATCATATACTAAAAATGATGTAATTAGTAAATGTCATTTTCTGGAGAGAACTCAGCAAAGCTGTAATGACGGAAATTTCCTGCCCCAGACTGGAGCTTCTGGACTGCCAGGGCGTCATAAAAATGCTGTATTTCACTAATAATTAGAATGAGCACAAAGTGGGACCTAAATGTGTGACAAGGGAAAAAGTTCACCCTCTGCAAAGGTTGCAGGAAGGACATTTTCCCTAGATGTGAAGGCAAAAAGGAAAAAGTTCAGCTGCTGCAAAGGTTTGTGGCACCGAAAGGATTAATGAGAGAAATACAATGACCTGAAAGCTGATTACAATCTGTCTTGCAGATTCCACATCCAGTGCTTGAAACCTGGAATCTGATTTGGTTCTATCTCCAAATATCCACATTGCTCAAACCTGTCATCACTCACCTCTGGCACTGGCTATTCAGCTCATGATCATTCTATAATGGCCATAATAATTAATTCATCTCCCAAAGCACCTCAGGCAGAGGGACATCCCAACTGAGACTGCAGCTCTGCAGGTTGTGCAGCACTCTGCTCAACACATGCAACTGCAGGGGCGGTTTTCAATAGGAGATATCCTTTCAACTCAGTGAAACCTTCCATTGCAGAAGTTTTGAGGGCTTTGCTCCCCTGCACACACACAGACTTTCCCAGTCTGAGGGAAAACTGCTCTCATGATGCTCTTTACTCAGATGGGAGTCAGAAGTACCGGAGATCCTATGTAGCAGATATTTCTCAAGTAGGGTCAATTCCAATTATGTCAGTTCATCGCTCAAAATGTAGCCAGTCCTGTTGCAAAAAGTGAGAGACCTAAGATACAGAATATTCTTGTTAAGGTAAACAGTCAGTATTTTGCCCTTTCTTTTCATATTAGCCTTGAAACCAAGCTGAGGATAGATGTACTTGTCCAAGCCCCTCTGAAAGAGTTTCATTCAGATATGCAATAAGCGTATCAGCTGCATCTATGAGATACCCAAAGAACCTCCTTGCATCTCTTCCTCCAGGATCTGAAGCCAGTCCTGAGCTGAATGATATTATAATAACGGGAAAAAAAAATCCTACTTTCTGCTTATGTTATAAGGGATGAAGAGACACAGCAAGTGTCT
This sequence comes from Upupa epops, assembly GCA_013397515.1. NCBI lineage: Eukaryota > Metazoa > Chordata > Aves > Bucerotiformes > Upupidae > Upupa > Upupa epops. The sequence continues at coordinate 48,048 of VZRI01001618.1, read as the reverse complement.
AGGGGTCTACCAGGTCCAACAAGTCTGACACAAAAGGCTATGCCCTGCCCTAGTTGCTCAGACTTGGTAAATGACAGATAGAATCAAAGAATCATAGAATGTATTGGGTCAGGAAGGACCTCCAGTGGTCACCTAGTCCAACCCCTCTACAACTGGCCAGGCCATCTGTAATGGGAACAGACTGCACAGAGCCCCTTCCAGCCTGACTTTGAATGGCTCCAGGGATGGGGCCTCTGGCATTTCTCTGGGCAGCCTGCTCCAGGAATTCACCCCTGCTTCAGATTCAAGAACTTCTTCCTCCTGTCCAGCCTCAATCTGCCCTTTTCCAGCTTCAAACCATGAACCTTCCTCCTACAGTTCCCTGCCCTTGTGAACAGTCTTCCCCAGTCTTCTTAGAGGCCTCTTTCAGAGGTTGGAATGTCGCTCTAAGGTCATCCCAGAGTTTTCTCCAGGTTGAAAAGCCCCAACCGTTTCAGCCTGTCTTCATAAGAGAGAGGCTCCAGACCTCTGAGCATTTTCATGGTCTCCTCTGGGCAGCTCCACATTCATTGATCTATTTTAATTTGTTGTTGACCTTTTCCCTCCAGAGGTTTTGTATTAGCTCCACCCTTTTGAACCCAAAGTTCCTGCTGCAGCGTGAAAATCCTCAGAAAGCCTCAGGATCAGACCAGCACACTTGTCCCCTGGGCCCATTGGAGCTCAATCTGCTCTCAGAGTAAAGCCAACAGGGCAGGGCATTGACCTGAGTTACCAGCTAGAAAATCCTTTCTCATGTGAAAAATGCACTAGGCAGGTTTATGAGCAGAAATCTCTTCTGGTAATGGCCATGGCATTCTCTGAGCTGTGTGATAAATATGTTCTATTAGCTCATGCTTCCTTCTTCGCAGGAATTGCTCAGGCACATGAAAAAAAACAACAGATTGGGGAAAACTTCCTTGTTCGTTTGTACTGTCACTTTGTTCTTTACAACAGACTGAATGTATGTAGGACCTAAACTAATGGCCAAAATAATAATCACAGAGACTCTTCTGCCGGTAATGAGCATGGATGAGCGGGAAAAGTTGCACTGTTAGGGATTTTCAGCAATTTCTGAGCAAAGGAAGGACACCTTGAGATGTGACATTCTTCTCCTCAGGAAATACCCTAACATCCTCAGAAAGGAAAACACTCTAGTGCAAACGGTTTACTTCACACACACTTATTTCCTTTAATTTGCTTCTCCAAGAATTCCTCCTCCACCTGCCAATTTTTCTATCCTTTATGAAGATTTTATGAAGATGAGCCAAGACTGGGATGCGATTTAACAGGGCCAAGGGCAGGATCCTACATTTTGGCCACAATAACCCCTGCAGTTACAGGCTGGAGGATGAGTGGCTGGAGAGCAGCCCCATAGAGAGGGCGCTGGCAGTACTGGTTGACAACCGGCTGAACAGAAGCCAGCATGTTGCCCAGGTGGCACATTAAATGCCAATGGCATCCTGGCTTGTATCAGCAATAATGTGGACACCAGGACTACGGATATAATTCTCCCCCAGTACTGGGGGCAGTGGGCCCCTCACTTCAAGAAAGAGATTGAGGGGCTGGAGCAGGTTGAGAAGAGCAATGAGGCTGAGAAAGGGATTGGAAGGAAGGTCTGATGAGGAGAGGCTGCAGGAGCTGAGGGTGTTTAGCCTGTAGGAGACTCAGGGGGGAACCTTCTCCCTCTCTACAACTTCTTGAAGGGAGGTTGTAGTCAAGTGGGGGTCAGGCTCTTCTCCCAGGCAACTAGTGCCAGGACAAGAGGACAGGGCCTGAAGCTGCCAAGGGAGGGTTAAGTTGGGTGTTAGGAAGCCCCTTGGAAAGGGTGCTCAGACCCTGGAATGGACTGCCCGGGGCAGTGGTGGAGTCCCCATCCCTGGAGGTATTTAAGAACACTCTGGCTGTGGCCCTTAGTGCCCTGGTCTGGTCAATGTGGTGTTGTTAGGTCATGGGCTGGGATGAATGAGCTCAAAGGGCTTTTTCAGCCTTATTAATTCCATGATTCTGTGTGATTCCATGAATAAGTAAACAATTCCCACATTTGTGAGCAGCTCCAACACAAATACACAAAAATAATAATCTTGAGCCAACAAAACCGTATGGTGATGCACAAAGCATCAATTTTCCCCTTGGACATAGAGCTAAAAAGCAGAAAAGTTTATCAAGCACCCATTGATACCTGTGTTACCAGTTCTGTGCTCTCAGCAAAACAACATGACACAACCTTTGTTGTGTAGTTGGTGTGTAACAGCTCATCTCCCTCAAAAACTCTACCATGGGCCTTGTCTGGGATTGCATCAAGCAGCAGCAACTGCAAGTGCATCAAGCCTGGACTGGGGCACACTTATTGTTCCCAGAGGCTGGAGAAAGCTGCCCATCACGGCTTTTCTCTGTCCACGGAACCACATTACAGGACATACATTGTGCAATCCTGCTTCTGCACTGGGTTATTGGCATGGTTTATTTTCAAGAGAGCAGATCCAGGTTAACACTCCTGATCTCAGGCAAAGCAGGAAAGCCCAAGACACCAAAGCACTTGTTCCCTGGCAGTTCCAGGTAGGGCAAGCCCAGCAGCCCAGCAGGAAGCAGCAAGCCACTCACTCGGTTCCTGCATTCCCATCAGGTACACACAGGCACACAGGCAAACAAGATCCTTATGGCTATAGTGTTCTGCCTGCTGGCAGCAATCTGTATCATAAAAGAAATGAGGATGGAGCCCTTCCTGCACAGCTGGGAAGATAGCAACTTATGACACACCAGACCAAGAGGTAAAGGTGTGGACTCACAGACAATCCACATTTTCTCGGAGAACTTCTTGTTTACAATAAATCAGTGCATACAGCCTGCTTTCAGTTCCACTAAGTTTAACTCTGCCCTAGGCTCATCAGATGATAAGGAGACATCCATAATCTCAAGGCCATATCAGCAATCTACAGCTGCAGCTATCACACTACAAGCAGAGTCCAAACAACTCAGATCAATGGGCTGAATGAGAAGGCACAGTTGTGGATGATGAAGAGGAACTTGCTGTAGACAAACAGCCTAGGACTGCATGTGTGTGAGTGGCAACACACCAAAGAAATGGACACCTCTTATTTTACCAGTGGTTTCCTACATTTTTCATGTCTGGATGGACAGAAGAAATAAAGATCTAATTCCAGTTAAATATTTACTTACTGTATACTTAGAAATGTACCCCTGAAACACCCAGTCAGTATCTTCTTCTTATGTATATACATCATTATACATCTTCCCATCATTATACATATGTATATACAACATATATCACATACATTGCCAGTAACTTGTTCAAGTCTTGACTTTGGATTTGATAGACTACATTACTCAAAAATTGGCAGATGAGGATGGAGCCACAGCTCCATGTTCTCAAACATTTTGTGGCCCTTTCCTGTCCCTTTTCTACAACTGGAGGGACCAGAGGCCTGTGCAGAGCTCCAGAGATTACAATATTGCAGATGCAAGTTGCGAGGAGTTGAGTTTCACCCCAACTCCTGCACTAAAATATTCTGAAATTCCACTTTCCTGTTGACAAAGGGGAGTGAAAAAATGACATCAAGCATGAAGAAACTTGGTCTCTCAAGAACTCCATGGATTTGATGGGCAGAAGTAACAACCACAGAATCACAGTCACCAAATGGTAGGGGTTGGAAGACACCTCTGGAGATCATCCAGTCATCTAACATCTAGACATGCAATCAACACTCTCTTCATAATAGGGCCATCAAATGTGGGGGCTGTTCACAAGGGCAGGGAATGATGGGATGAGGGGTCATGGTTTGAAGCTGGAAAAGGGCAGAGTGAGGCTGGACAGGAGGAAAAAGTTTTTGAATCTGAGAGGGGGCATCCTTAGAACAGGCTGCCTAGAGAGATGGTGGAGGCCCCATTCCTGGAGCCATTCAAGGTCAGGCTGGATGAGACTCTGACCTCAAGTATCTTATCTTCCTTTCCCCTTTCTCTCTCCTCTACTGTTTGAGTTGGGCATCTAGTAACATCAGTGATTTCTGTGCCTTCTGAGTTCAGAACTGGTAATTTCAGCAAACTTTGACTTCTATGTGGACCTGTGGTATAAATCTTAATTCAACCCCAAGTGAATCCATGAACCTGAGTCACTCCCTTCTCTGAATGATCAGCCTCCCAGTTTGGTGATATTTATCAAAGACTTGAGCTGCTACCATGTACACTTCAAGACCAAAGGCTACAGCCTCTGCTAGATCCTAGGTAGTAACTGCTGAACATCTCAATTATCACAACATTTGACCAGCAAAACATCCACATAAAACTGTGTGCCAGTAAATCCACCTTCTGCTTTCAACTGGTTATTCAAGAGTTACATATGAATTAATAAAACTCAGACATATTTTAGAAGCTGTTGATTCATCACTATATCTATTTTGAAGCATTCTGGATCTATAAACACTAAGACAGAAACACTCTGTGACCTACAAAGAGTGTGTTAGTTATGATCTATGTAATCTGAAGTATTCCTTCCTCCTTGCTTTGCTGCAATGCCCCATGTTTGTTTGGAACAGAACTTACACTAGACTCTTCTTTCCCCGGAGTTGAAAGGGTGTTCCAAATCCCCAGCACACAACCTGATTTAACCAATTAATCCATTCAGCATCATGATTGAGCTACAGATCTCTGGCTTAATCCAGATAGGCCAGCTTGCACTCTTTCTGGGTTGTAGCAATGCTTTTTGCACAGATGTGCTGACACAGCACAAGGAAGGTTTCAGTGGAAGAGTGTCGAGGTCCAAGCAATCCACAAGACTGCATGTCTTTATATCTTGTAGCTACTTCTACAAGCTTTGTCTTAAGGATTGTGCTCTTGACTGAACTGTGACAGCCCTGGTCAGTGGCTGATGCTCAAAGATGCCACCTTTGCTTCTAGCTCTGCTACAGGCTGCTGTGCCTCAGGGCAAACCACATCATTACTGCTCTGTTCAGGTACTGAGGACCTTGCTTTAGCTTTCTAAAAGTGAGAGATGTCACCTGACTCCTCTGGAGTTAACAGACGGTTTCTACTGATGATGATTCTTCCTGTCTGAGCAATATGGTTGCATCTGTCCATGTGTTGACTCAAGACAGCATGCAGATAATTAATACAGCTTCTGTATCTACCTCTCAGCTGAGGGAAGATGAGAAAAATCACACTCTAAGCTCAGAGAAGGAGGGGTTCCCATCCTGGGTTTGTGTAGGGAAATCAGGAAGAACAGCCCAGAGCACACCCATGCCTCATCCCAGGCTTGTAAATAACCCAGCATTTCTTTCTTACCCAGCTCTTTAACCACTGTCTCCCCTTCAGGATGAGGTGGATGCTGCTGTCCACCTTCTCACAGGTGATGGGGTCACATAGGCAGATTATAGCAGGTGCCCCTCTTAAGCAGCCTCCACGAAACAGCACCCAATGACATAAGAATTCTTGACCCCACCCTGCTGACTAAGGGTCACAACACAGTCCTGCACAATTATACAGTCATGAAATGTTTGGAAGGGACCTTCAGAAGTCATCTGGTCCAACCCACCCTTAAAATGGCCATCAGGATGCCCAGAGTGCTATCCAACCTGACCTTGAATATCTTCAGGGATGGGACATCTACCACCAATCTGGGCAACCTGTGCCAATGCATCTTTACCCTCTCTATAGCTAGTCCAATCTGGCCTTGAACACTTCCAGGGAGGGGGCAACCACAATCTCCCTGGGCAACCTGTTCCAGTGTCTCAGCACCCTCATCATGAAGAACCTCCTTCTGACTTCCAGTCTAAACCTACCCTCTTCCAGCTTGAAACCATTACCCCTGGTCCTACCACTGCAAGTTCTTGTAAACAGCCCCTCCCTAGTTTTCCTGTAGCCCCCTTCAGGTACTGGAAGGCTGCTATATGATCTCCCCAGCCCAAACTCTCTCTTCCTGTGCTCCAGCCCTCCACTCATCCCCATGGTCCTCCTTTGGACACATTCCAGCAGCTCAATATATTTCCTGTGTTGGTGGCTCCAGAACTGGATGCAGTACTCCAGATGGGGTCTCACAAGAACAGAATGAAAGGGATCACCTCCCTCTACCTACTGGTCACACTTCTCTTGATGCAGCCCAGGATGCGGTTGGCTTTCTGGGTTGCAAGCACACATTGCTGGCTCACATGAGTTTTTCATCAATCAAGACCCCCAAGTCCTTCTCCTCAAGGCTGCTCTCAAGCTGTTCCCCACCCAGCCTGTATTTGTGCCTGGGATTGCCTCAACCCCATTGCAGGACCTTGCACTTTTTGAATCTGATGAGGTTGGCACTGGGCGAGATCTCAAGCCTGTCCAGGTCCCTCTGAACAGCTTCCCTTCCCTCCAGCATGTACACCACACCACACAGCTCGGTGTCATTGGCTAACTTGCTGAGGGGGCACTCAATGCCACTGTCCCTATTGTTGACAAAGATATTTAACAGCACTGGTCCCAGTACTGACCCCTGTAAAACACCACTCATCACTGCTCTCCATTTGGACTTTGAGTCATTGACCTCAACTGTTTGAGTGTGACCATCCAACCAATTCATTATCCAGTGAGTGATCCATTCATCAAGTCCATGTGTTTCCAGTTTGGGGACCAGGATGTTGTGCAAGACAGTGTCAAATGCTTTACACAAGTCCAGGGAGATAATGCTGGTTGCTCTTCCCTTGTCCACTTCATGTCCTTCTTTTGCTGATGACTCCAGAGCTAGACTTCAGGTGAGGTCTCACCAGAACAGAGGCAGGATAACCCCCCTTCAATCTGCTGGCCACAGTTCCTTTGATGCAGCCAGAACACAGTGCACATTGTTAGCTCATGTGCAGCTTTTCATCTAGCAGTATCCCCAGATCCATCTCCATAAGGATGCCCTTAATATCTTCATTTCCCAGCCTGTACTGATGCTGAGGATTATCCTGACCCTGGTACACAACTTTGCATTTAGTGTTGTTGACCATTGTAAGGTTCACACAGACCCAATTCTCCACCTTGTCCATGTCCCTCTGAATGAACTCCTGTCCTTCAGGTCACACTGTTTGGTGTCATCTGCACTTGTTGAAGCTGTGCTCAATCCCACTGTCTAAGTCATACAATCACAGACTGGTTTAGGCTGGAAAGAACCAGAGGGTTCACCCATTTCCAACCTGCTGCTGTAGGCAGTGACACCTCTCACCAGACCAGGTTGCCCAGAGCCCTATTCAAACTGGGCTTGAACACAACCCAGGCAGGGCAACCTGTTCCGGTGCCTCAGCACCCTCACAGGGAGGAATTTCAGCCTCAGATCTTCTCTAAATCTCTTCTCTTTTGGTATGAAACCATCCCCCTTGTCCTGTCACCAGAGTCCCTCATAAAAATTCCCCCTCCGTCTTTCCTGTAGCCCCTTCAGGAACCAGAAGGCTGCTACAAGGTCCTCCTGGAGCCTTCTTTTCTCAGCCTCAGTTCTCTCAGCTCTCTTCATAGCAGAGATGCTCCAGCCCTGTGGTCATCCCTGTGGCTGCCTCTGGACTTGCTCCAACATTCCATGTCCTTGTTGTACTACAGACTCCATGCAGGACCCCAGGTGTGGTCTCACAAGAACAGAGCAGATGGGGACAATCCCACCCCCCCTGCCCTGTTGCTGACACTTCTTTTGATCCAGCCCAGGGCACAATTGGCCTTCTGGGCTGCCCTCACATGCTGCCAGCTCCTGTTGAGTTTCTGATCTACTAGCACCCCGAATTTCTTCTCCTCAGGACTGCTCTCAATCCATTCACCACCCAGAACGGATTTGTACTAGAGGTTACCCCAACCCAGGTATAGGACCCTGCACTTGGCCTTGTTGAACCTCAGGCAGTTTACACTGGACCAGTTCTCCAACCTTTTTATGAGCGACTCTAGTGAGTACAAGGTGGAGGGAGGGTTTCAAGCTAAAAGAGGGGAGATTTAGATTAGATATTTGTAAGAAATTCCTCCCTGTGAGGGTGCTGAGTCCCTGGAACAGGTTGCTTAAGGAAATTGTGGCTGCTCCATCCCTGGCAGTGCTCAAGACCAGGTTGCATCTGGGCAACCTGTTCTAGTCAGAGGTGTCACTGCCCATGGCAAGGGGTTAAAACTGGATAATCTCTGAGGTTCTTTCCATCCTAAACCAGTCTATGATCCTCTGTATCAACAGACTGCATAATAAGAGCATTACAGAGTTTGACAGGCAGTCTCCACAGTCGCTCAGCTCAAGAAAGGCTGAGAAGGAGCATCTCCATGACTGTCTGTGGACACAGAGTGGGAGAAGGGAGTCGGTAGCTACGCCCTCCATGTGACAATGGTTTGCATCATTTAACCCTCACAGATGAAGCATTTATCTCTTATCCTTGCAGAGCCCACTGTGTAGTCAATGACTGGCTTTCTTCAGTCTTCTGAATTACCTGATGAAAGTTTTTGTTTCCAGAGTAGAGCTGGGAGCCTGGACAAGTAGCTCTTAACAACCAGCTAGATCTGCTGTCACATCTGACTGACAAGATATTTATGCTGGTGGTTTAACAGACAGGCAGACAGAATCATTAATTTTCTTCTACCTTGTCCCGTTATCTAAGCTCCTGTGACATCCACAGCCGCTGGAGTGAATGTTCATTTTGATTCCATTGTCACACTAACTACTGCTCCAATTTAAGTCCCCTTTTGAACACCAAGAACATTGTGTGTGATGCACAAATCCATCCAGCTCCTACATGGCTAAGTAGGGCCGTTAGACAGGAGAAACAAAAGGAACACAGCGGGGGTTCTGTGTTTGCTCTCTGCATGGCTGCACACAAAGACAAAAAGGGAGGAGGGCTGCATGGGCCAGGGATGGGTATTGGATACCCCAATGCACTCCTTTTCCCAGCATCCCCAGATCACAAAGGAAAAGAGGTTTTGCATGGGCCTGCCTGCCAAGACTCCATCAGTCACTGGGCACAGGACCTCATTGTCTGCTGTGTTTTGTTTCCCTGAACAGTATGTCACATATTTACTTTCCTCTTGGAGGGCTGATGCCAGCATAAAATCATCTCCACATTATGTCCAAATGTCAACATGCAACATTTCCACATCTCCACATGAGGCTGCCTCAGAGACCCCTGCTAGGATTTCTGCATTTCCTATAAGCAGTATCTGAATGATGAGAGATCGTCTTAAAATAGGACAAACCCAGAAATCCTGGAGCCGGTGGCAGCCCTCATTCATGTCTCTGTCTTGAGTGACTCCATCTGGACAATCCAGGATTGCTTTTGATGGGCTGTGGGAGCAGCTGGTACTGGTTAGAATCTTTTTTTACTAGAAAATATAAATATTATAGATAAAAACTCAGGATTATCTTTCTCTCTCTTCAATCATTAGCAAGTTTTACCTCCAGCCAAGGGATTTAAAAATTATTTTGCTTACCTAAGCATCCAGCTGTATTTTAAGTACCTTCAAGTTTTACCAGCACACACCTCTCAGAAGCTACAGCTGCTTTCCTGCAGTTTATCTTTTGCATGAGCAGGTGAGTCCCACAGAACTTCTCCTACCAGAACTGGCCTTCACCTCTCTCCAGAAATTCAGTCCTGCACTAAAGCTGGGCTGCCAGGAAAGCAAGAAAAGCAGAACCCAGCAAGAACCAGCTGTGATGTCAGCATACCCCGAGCTACCAGGGACCAGCCCAGAGAAGGTAGATACCACTGGGATGCCAGCATGGATCTCTGCTGGGTGCAGGATTGGATGCTGCTCCTCTGGCCTCTCCAAAATCCCTTCCTGATGCCCCTCTCTGCTCTTCTCTCGGTTCTGCACCACAGAGACAGCCACCACACAGGCTATCCCGAGGCACCGTGCACCAGACTCAAGGATTTGTTCTGCCAAATTCACATGCCCGAAGTCTGAATCTTCTTCTCACTGTCTGAAATGAGCACCACAATGCTGGGTCCCTACCAGTCTTGGGCTCCGTTTGGGGGACGGGAGAGGAGGGACTGGTCACACAGGCAGAGCATGGATCCATACCACTCCCCCAGGGGAGGTTTAAAGCTGCCTTTTGCTGCTTTCTTCTTTACTCAGTGCTATATAATTTATCTCCAAACATATTCTAAGTAGCCAAGGACTGCCTGACCATCTGTTTGAAGACACAGATCTTCTGAAGCAGGAGGTTCCAAGGCCTGGCCCATGTATGGAACCCACAAAGGGAAATGGTTTTGTACTTCTTTTGTTATGCTGCTTCAAGCCAGCGTGCCCCATCCATGAACACTAACACAGAGATGACTTGTACACCAACAAAACCGCGGGAACTTCTGCCTCTAGTGAAACCTCTCCATCCTTTCCAACCCTGCCTTGCCAATCTCACCTACAATTCTGAGGTTTAAAAAAAGGAGAAGAATCTGTTTACCTCCCACGTACCTGATCTGAGCTCAAGCCACAGTTTCCAGGAGTGCTATTTTATGGGAAACTCCAATTTTATCCAGTTATCTTGAGTAAAACTGTTGAAAGCCCATATGATCTTCCTGCTGATTTTCAAAGGAAGAGTCAGATGCCTCTTCAGGTGGTATCCATGGCCTGATCTGAATTAACTAAGAAAGAAACAGACCCTCATAACTGAAATAATTAAAAATAGAACTATGTTTTTATCACCTGATTCCTTTTATGTACCTATTCAAATTTGAAGTAATCAAGTTGCCTTTTGAAGGCAGCTTTCAAAGGCTCTAGGCACTGTCAGTACAATAAATTACACAACAAATGCAGACAAACAAAATTCCAGCACTACTGAAATCTCTCCCTCTGGAGAAAGCCAGGCCAGAGCTGCTCTCTTCCTCAATGAGGAATCTGCCTCCTAACTTCTCCATGCTGTACAACTCACTCCACTTCCTCATATCCCCAGTGATTCCATTTTCCCTGCCCTGAGGTTTTTGCACTGACATCTAGAAAACACCACCACACTCCTTCAGCCCAGCTTGGCATAAAGATCATCATGGGCCTACCAATGGGAATAGTCAGGCATAGGACTACTGATGGGAATATCCAAGTTTACCCAGGCATGGGGCACAGCAGCACACAGGCACACACCTTTCTTTGCTTTTGCTACCAGCAACCACAGTATTGCTGCAGCTCAGAGTCTCAGAGGGGCTCAGCCCCAGTGCCCAGCAAAGTAGCCACATCCAGGAGGGCTGCACCACTGCCAAGAAAGTAGGTGGAAGATGCTCCTTTTCATCCCACAGGGTGAATGAATTCTAGTCTTATACTGCCAGTGGGTGATAAACCATACAAGCAGAGTGTCTTTGTGTCATAGAATCATAGAATCACTATGGCTGCAAAGGCCATCAAGTCCAGCCCTCATCCCAACATCTCCCTAACCCCTAGACCATGGCTTCAAATGCTTTATCTACTCGTTTTTTGAACACCTCCAGAGATAGTGACTCTACCACCAACCTGGGCAGCCTGTTACAGTGCCCAACCACTCTCTCAGAAAAGACCTTCTTCCTAATACCCAACCTACACCTCCCCTGACACAACATGAATCAATTTCCTCACAAAACCTCTCAAAACATGGCAAGTATCAGCGAATAAAACAAAAGGGAACCCCAAATGTCATGAACACCCCGATTCTTGTGACCTACAGGGATCTCAGCACCATGCATACACCATCCAGCGTTCCAAACTTGCAGAGTGAAAGAGAGATTGGTGGAGTTAGTGTTAAAAGTAAACTGACAAGGGAAAAAGATCCCCAAACCACTTTGAGATGTTTTGTTTGCTTTCCAGCTCCGCTCTGTGCCCTGGCAGAGGGCTTCTGCCGAGGCAAAGCCTCAGGCTGGGCAGCTATGCTGGTGGGGCTCTGGGCTGGGGTAGAGGGTTGGAGCTGCTGGGGCATCTGGCATGAAAAAATGTCCGGGGAAGCTGCTACATTAAATGGCCAAATCGATTTATTGAATGGCAGGTGTTAGCTCCAAGCAGATGGAGAACAGAAAGGCATAAGCGGGCATTTGTATGGAAAAGAACCATCGATTTGTAGCTTGGGCTCAGCTCAGCGCCCGATCGTTACCGCCTCAACATAACCGTCCGGCTATGCACAGGCCGGCCGCAAAGCCGCCGAGGCTGAGCTGGGCTGCGGGAGTGAGGGGAAGGAGAGGTGATGGATTGGGGTGGGATGAGGAGTGGAGGGGAGCAGGCTACGGGGCGGACGCGTGGCGGGTGCATGGCGGGGCCGCCCCCGGTGGCGAGCGGCGTGGCCGTCCCGTGGCGGCAGATGAGGCACGCGCCGGGCTCATTACAATGAGAATGGGCAGGCTGGAGGGGCCATGTGGCAGCAACAGTTTGCAAATCCCCCCTCCTTCTGTGCGGATCGGGAAACATTTCTAAACATTTGTACCCCAAATCGACCACATTAACACCCCTCGGAGCCACGCTCCCCGGAGGGATGGTCCACGCTGCGGGCATTTAGGCAGAAACAAAACAAATCAGGGCGAGTGGCTACTTTTATTTGCTCACACTTTCTCTCTCTTGGCTTTTTTTTTTTTTAATTTCTTTTTTTAGCCTTTTTTTTGCTTTGCTTTGTTTTGTTTTGTTTCGCTTGTTTTGTCGAGGTGCTCGGTGAGTGTCAGCGCAGAATAGATGCATAAATTTCTAGCAGAGGGGGTTCACAGCCATCGGGATATTCAGGGCTGAGCACACGTAAAGGTTGGCGAGCATTGACGAAAGGCCAGCAGTAGCCCAGCTTGTACTAGAAATAGTGTGGCGAGCAGGAGCGGGGGAGTGATGTTCCCCCTGTACCCAGCACTGGTGGGGACCCATCTGCTCTGCTGTGATCGATTCTGGGCCCCTCACTACAAGAATCATGAAATCATAGAACATTTTCGGCTGTAAGAGACCTTCAAGATCATCGAGTCCAACCTTTACCTAGCCCTCCCAGCACCACTAAACCCTGTCCCCCAGAGCAACATCCACCCTGCTCTTAAACCTCTCCAGGGATGGAGACTCAACCCCCTCCCTGGGCAGGCTGTTCCAGTGCCTGACAGCCCTTTCAGGAGAGACTCCTGACATCCAACCTGAACCTCCTCTGGTGCAGCTTAAGGCCATTTCCCCTCGGCCTGTCACTGGCCGCTCTAGGGAGAACAGACCAAGGACATTGAGATGCTGCAGCGGGTCCAAACAAGGGCAGTGCAGTTCGTGAAGAGCCGAGAGCACAAATCCTTTGAGGAGCAGTTGAGGCAACTGGGGTTGTTTAGCCTGGAGAAAAGGAGTTCAGAGGAGACCTCATCACTCTATCCTCTCAACCTAAAAGAAGGTTGTAACGAGGTGGGGGATCGGTCTCTTCTCCCACTTCACCAGCAACAGTATGAGGCCTCAAGTTGTACCAGGGGAGGTTTAAGCTGGGTATTAGCCTCTGGAAGAGGCTGCCCAGAAAAGTGGTGGAATCACCGTTCCTTGAAACCGGTAGATGTGATGGTGAGGGACATCTTTTAGCAGTGCTGCGTTAGTTGGACTCAATCATGTTAAAGGTCGTTTAACCTAAACGAATCTGTTATTCTAAACGGACGAATCACTAAGCGATCAAACAGGAACCCAGAGGGGCCAGCCCTCAAACACGGAGCCCGAAAGAGAAAGGTCCACTGGACAAGGTGCTCCAGGTGCACGCTACAACACCCCACTTTGGGGATGCTAGGCTGTTTTAAGGACATACTGCGCGGAGCAACCCGCAGTGCTCCTTGTTGGCGAGCGGCCACTTTGCCCGGGATTTCTGGGCTCCCGGCAATGCCCGGGGCGGGGGGGGAGCCTGTGGGACACGCAGGTGCCACTGCCTGTATGTGTAGGACTCTCAAGATGTGTGCAAAGACTGGTGGCTGCGACAACACCAGAACAACCTCGGCGGGATGGAAGCTGGGGTGGGGGGCGAGGGAGAGGTGCAGGTTAGCAAACACGGAGCTGGCAGAAAGAGAGAAAAGCGGGTGATGGAGGGAGGTTCAACACTGGTGGGTCTGTGAGGGCGATACTGAGCCCTTCGCAGCTCGTCCCTCCCCTCCCCGCCCCCGCAGCCTCTCTCCCCCCCGGGTGGCAAAAGGGAGCTGGAGAGAAGTGGGCTCGGGCACATCCCGTGGGGAGCGCTGGAAGCGAAGGGAGAAGCCTGGCACGGCGGAGGTGGGGGAGGCTTGGGCAGGGTGGCAACTTTCACCAACTAGGAATTAATTAATGAGTTGTCTCGTTAGAGAAAGATGCATTTGGCCTGGCCATGCGTATGCTGGGCCGGGATAACCTGGAGTTAAACCGACGGCAAATGAGGCGCGAGAGGGAGGGAGAAAGCTCCCTAACCTCGAGTTAAGTGAACTGGAGAGATGGGGAGAGGGGTGGAAAGGATGGGGAAAGGGGTGGAAAAGATGGGGAGGTTACCATTGCCAGGTAGGTTCTGCCCCTGTCCAGCATTTCGGAGGGGGTTGCAGGCACTTCGCTGCCTCCCGTCGGCAAAGCTCGGCTTCTCTCGCCCCATGAACCCTTCGAGGGAGGTCGCTGCCTTTGCTGCTCTCCCAAGTTCCAGAGTGACCCAGGATGAAGTGTTGGGCAGAGGGAAGAGCCTGCAATAGTTGCACTTATAATCTGCCTTCTGTCCACTTCATGCTCAGCTGTTTGATGATATTAATGTTTTAATGTTGGGTTTTTTTTAATCTGAACTTTCTTTGTGTGTGAGTATGTGTGTGTGAACATGCAGCAGGTGGTTCATTATTTTCGCCGGTTATTATTTTTTACGGGCTTTTTTTATAGCTGTAATCACAATAATGCCCTGCAGTTTCAAGGAGGATTTGATGACTGTTTTGCACCACTCACTCAAGCTTCTGAACATATTTGGGCTGGGGAAAGGAGGAGAGGGGCACAGTCAGAGCTGGGGTGACGTCTGCTCCTGTCGGAAAAGAGCAAAACTAAGTGCAAAGTTTGAATAAAAAAAAAATAGCGGAGACTCAAGGGAGGCTGAGTGGTCTACAGAGCGTTGTGCGGGAGGTTGGTAGGGGCAGGAGTTCTTGCACCCCTCTTTCCAGGTTTTGGGGAAGGCGGAGGTAGGAATTCTTCCCCAGCCGTCAAGGTGCACGCAGCCAGGACAGCAGAGAGGTTCGCGAAGCTGTGAAAAGCAGAGATCAGTTTGTCTTGCTTTAACCTACATTAGCTCCGGGTCCATATGGTAGATGCTGCCCGTGGATCTTCAGCACCAAAGCGAGCCCCTATTCTTGCACGCCGCCCTGCTTGTGCCAGATGGTGCCTGGACCAAGTGGCCATGCGTGGGGTGGCTCTGGTTAGCCTAATAAACGTCCAATACAAGTCAAAAATCAAAACACACACATACTAACATCTGCTAGAGGCTGCAGTACCCAGCTAGCCTTTCAATACTGAATTAAACAGCCCCACAGCCCTTCTGTTCCCCTACGTTAGACACTCATTACCATTTATCAAGCACTGATGTTATCTGGCCTCTCATTTTATTTAGTATCGAAGCTATTAACATCAGATTTGATTTTGACAGTTGACGCTGCTGCTGGTAAAGCCGGGATCTGGCCGGGCGGATCGCTGCAAAATTCCGAGTTCATCAGCGGCGACACATTCCTCCTTCCCACTTGTTTACGAGGCCGAGACAAAAGAAGCTCCTCTCCTGTGCCTCTGCTTTGCGGTTTATCCCCGGCACGGCCACTGCTCCCTCACCCCTGCGCCACAGCCAGGCCCAGCCACGAGCGCTGGGGAAAGCCCCCCGACACGGCCTGCGCTTGTGCCCCCCTGTTCTAGCTTTCCCCGGCGCAGCGGGGATCAAGAGAAGTTTTAATCCCTTTTAGGCGGCGACCCCGATTCCCGGCCCCAAACCCGCCAGCACCCATGCGCGCTGGTATCACGACAGCGGCCAGTAGCCACTGTGGCCGGGGCTTTCCTCCAAGTAAAACTCCGCTGGTCCTGTCTGGGTTGTCCTCCCTGCCCCATCCCGGGCGTTTCGCCCCTCCTGGGTCCTGGTGTCCAGGAAAAAAAAAAAAGCCGCTTTGTTGGAAGCAGGCAGGGAAGTGTCACAGCTGGGGAAGTTGAGCTGGGGTGCGCCCTCTCCACGCTGCTTTTGCCTCCAAACAAGCCAGAGACTCGGCTTTGCTTCTTTATTGCCCCCTCAAAAGACCCTAGAGCGGGGAATTAGCTCTGCAATGAAAGGCCCTTTGGGAGAGCCCAGAGCTGAAGGGCAGCTCGCAGCGCGCTGCTCCCCGACGCCGCTACCCAGGTGATCCCCTCTGCAAAGGTCCGCAACCCTGCTAGCCGGGAGCTGGCAGAGAGGTGACAAGACTTCATTATCATACAGCTGAGGGTTTATCTCTCCCTCCACCCCGCTCCGGCCTCCCTTCCATTTAACAAGCTGAAATAAAAAAGCCACATGAAAGGCCTTCTCTGTGCTTGACTTTAATGAGGGACACGCGACTCAACAATAAGCCCTAGCTGCAATCAGGCCAAGGGCTTTACTGGCACACGCCTGGCTGCAGCCCGACCCAGGCCACTGCCTGGCAGCTTGAGGGCCTCTCCCCGCCTCCCCTGGCTGCTCAACCCTCACGCCTTGTCCGCGTTCTGCAGGGCCGGGGCAGCAGCAGGAAAGCTGGGCTCCATCCCCGACGGCATCGGCCACCTCCCTTCAGTGTTCGTTTGTCACCAATTTCAGAAGGGCGATCTAGTGCCTGTTCATACCCGCCGTGCCCGTCTCCTTGCTATCGCCCGCACTGCTTTTGCCCCCTTTTCTCTGTGGGTTTAGAGTCGGGAACCAGGGACTGGTGGAATGGGCGTCCCCTGAGCAAGGTGCTACGCGGTGCCGACTGGCCCATCTCCGGAGCCCACCCGTTGGGCCAACACCGGTTTACTTTTACTTTCTACCCAAACACAGCCCTCGCCGAGCACGAGCACGCAGGCCCCACTGCGGGTGCCCTGTCCCGTCGGGCGGGGAAGCGAGGACGGGCCGGGGGGGATGGACAAAGCACACACGCACACACACACAGACCCACGGACAGTGTGGAAATAAGCAACACAAGTATATGAGTGGTTTTGAAACGCTCCCTCCTTTATTATTGGATAGCTGTGTAAAGCTGCTGGATGGAGAAGCGACTGGTTTTGGAGGGAAAACTCTCGCAGGGTGAGCGCCGTAAATATCTCAACAGATGCTCGGCCGCTTCGTAATCAGCTCGGGCTCCCGGGCGGGCGGGCAGCGCGGAGCAGGGTATTAATTCTGGAGATGAGGGCTCTCCGCAACATTTGGTTCCTTTTTTTTTTCTTTCTTTTCTTTTTTTTTTTTTTTTCCCCCAGAAAGGAAAGATGGAAAAGGGGAGGGATCGCCCGTGAGTCTGACTGACGGTTTACATAATGAGCTTGAGAGGATGCGAGGCAACTATATAAACAGCTCCAAGGGAAGCAAGTTTTCCATTTTACTGCGCGCCGCCCGCACGGTGGAGGAGGAGCGGTTCCTTGCCACGCAACTACCCGCAGCGAACCCACCCGGCTTTGGAGTTTATAAAGGCGACGACAGGGCGACCAAAGGTCGGCGGTTGGCTACAGGATTAATTCCCAGAAGGGGACGGACCAACACCTACATTTTACCTTCTCGATTTCTGTTGGCACTCGGGCAATATATCTGGAGGAGCAGGTAGCTGAGGGGGAACCGCCGCGACGCTTCCCTTTTCTCCCTCGACCGAGAAGGGTTGCCTTGGACAATTTGAGGAATACAGGAGGTGAACTAAACACACTTAGAACTGGAAGCTTGAATAACACGAGGATGACAGCCTTGCACATCTTTGGCTTGACGTTTCTGTTAACGATATTGCAGCAGGTAATAGCACATCGAAAAAAAAAAAAGATAAAATACATTAAAAGGGTTCGCAAAACATAAAGTGGGTGATAGAAGCCAGTTTGCAGGGCAAAGCCGGGGTAAGGTTTGATTTGGATATTTTGTGTGTCTCCCCTTTGTGCAGAGGGTGTCCGGCTCTGGCGTGTTCCAGCTGGAGCTGCACGAATTCGTCAATAGCCAGGGGTCTCTGGCCAGCGGGAAGCCCTGCTCCCCCAACTGCAGGACCTTCTTTCGCGTTTGCTTGAAGCATTTTCAGACCGTTGTGTCCCCGGGATCATGCACTTTCGGCAGCATCATCACCCCGGTTCTGGGAATAAACTCCTTCAGCATCAAGGATACTGAGAAATTTGACAGCCTCATTAAGTTACCCTTTAACTTCACGTGGCCGGTGAGATACTCCTTTAAACTTGATTGCGCTGGCGGGGCGGGAGGGCGGCAGGGGCAGGCTGTTAATCTGTAACGCAAACCAAGTACTTTCGGCTTTAGACCAACTGCTTTATAAAGACAAAAACCACCCCAAAGCCACCCCATATGATAAAACCCTCACCCAGCCCAGGAGCACTTGGGCTAATAAATACTATTAAGATAAATGGAAGCAAAGTGGTGTGGACGGTGGTGATGCAGCGGTCTGGGAGTAGGAGAGGGAGGGAGGGAAGAGCGTAGCTGCGGGGAGAGCGGGGCCGGGGCGGCTCGGCAGGGCATGCTGCGAAGATTGCTGGTGGGGTGCGGCTACGGGTGTTGCAGTGGGTGCTGCGGGGGATGCTGCGGTGGGCCGGGGCTGACGCTGGTTTCTCCCGCTCCGCAGGGGACCTTCTCGCTGATCATCCAGGCCTGGCACGCCCCCGCCAACTACCTGCCGGAAGGTGATTACAGCGCCGCCGCCGGCAGGGGGAGCCCTTCCCCCCATCCCCATTCCCATCCCCGAAAGGGTTAAGGGCCGCCCTCGGTTCAGCTGTTTATCCGATAGAACTGCCGGGCCAACCTTATCCCGCCATCAGGAGCCAGTCCCCAACGATACCCATCAGGGGCCGCTTTGATTCTGCCCCGGCCTAATCTCCAACACAATTGCGTTTCCTGCGGTTTATTTTTGGCGTGGGAAAGCGGTTGGGGCTTCGGTGAGAAACCCGCGCGGCTGCCAGCGCGCCCCGGCCGCCTCTTCCTGTATTTTACACCTTGTTCGAATTCCGCCCTTTGGAAAGGAATAATGGCTTTGGGATGTTTTTCTGAGCCGAGAGGAAGAGGATATTTCACGGCAGCCCTCGCGTTTTCAAAGGCCCCTGA
>VZRI01001618.1:0-28899 GCA_013397515.1 Upupa epops | reverse complement strand
CTCCCCCCCCCCCTCCTCTGCTCTCTCCCCTCTGCCGAGGTTAGCCGTCCCGTCCCCCCGCCCTCAGCCGTACAGGGGGCACAGACACCCCCCACTACCACCCAGCCACCTGTCAGTGGGCAGAGAGCTAGAGACCCATAGAATCCTTAATGTTCGAAGAGACTTCCAATCATCAGCCCACTGAACCCTGTTTGACAGACGTGCAGGTGGGGGATGGTTATGGGGGTGGGGGGCCACCCACAGACCCGCTGTGGGCAGTGCCCAGCACCCACTGACACGGCACTGCTGTCGGTCCTACAGGCTCCCGGCCGCTGCCCAAGGAGTGGCTCATCAGCCAGATGTCAATCCAGCGGTCACTGTCGGTGAGTGAGGACTGGTCACAGGATGTTCAAAAAGACCCACGGACCCAGCTCCGCTACTCCTACCGTGTGGTGTGCAGCGAGAACTACTATGGTGAGAGCTGCTCCCGCCTCTGCAAGCGTCGTGATGACCGCTTTGGCCACTACGTGTGCGAGGCTGATGGCAGCCTGGCCTGCTTGCCTGGCTGGACTGGCGAGTACTGCACCAACCGTAAGTAGCCACTAGCAGCACAGGATGGGGTCATGGGCAATGGCTGGGGGGCACTCATGTTTCAGGAGGGCACCCCCATGGTCTCCCATAGCTTCCATCATTACCATTATCCCCGCTGTCTCCCATAGCTTCCACCACCACCATTATTCCCACTGTCACCCATTGCTACCATCATCCCCATCATCACTGTTATCATCATCACCACTCCATTATCATCATCTCCATCATCATCCTTATATCCATCATCACCCACCACCCTCATTTTCATCCACTGCCCCATCATCTCCATTATTCCCACAGTCACCCATTGTCCCCCATCCCTATTGTCACCATCATTCCTCATTGCACCCATCATCCCCTATTTTCACCCATGGTCATTCACCTTCCCCATTGCTCCCATTCCCTTGGGCTGGGGGCAGAACTGAAGCCTTCATGGGTGTCAGGTGGGCCTGGAAAGCCTTTTTGGGATGACACCCAAGAGCCTTTGGAGAAAACACAAACCCCCGAGTGGAGGAACCCAAATCCCCAGACTTGTCCCATTGCGCCTGACCCTGTTTGTATGATCTTTGTGATCAGTCCTTAGAACACCACTGGACAATGCTATAACAGAGCAGCATGTGTGGTCACCTGTTGGGTGTTCGGGGCTACATTTTTGTGGTTACACATTTTGTGGTTACACATTTTGTGGCTACATTCTTTTCTATCATGGAGAAAGGCACACACTGAGGACCTTTGCCCCCTTTGTCTGCAACTGCAACTCCTTCAGCTCTGCCCATGCTAGCAGGAAAGAGTGAGCAGAGAAATCATCTCGGCCAATACCCCAGGATCAGTAATACTTATATTTCAAGCTAGAATCTTGGCACTTACTCACTTGAACGCTGGAGATGAGATCAGTGTTGCAGCATAGTAGTGGGAATCTCTACTGTGAGGTCAGGGTCTCATTGGGGTTGTTTTCTTTTTGGCCATCACAAGCCACCACCTCTCACTCCTTTTTTATGCATGAGTTGCAAAAGTTCCTGCTTGTTGTATGAACAGAAAACCTACAGAACAGCCTGTCAAACATGGGCTCTGCATTGTTGGCTTTCTCCTGTGCCAGAACTTCTCATAGTAAGAGTTTTTAAACCAAAGCTTTGAAAGTACAAAACTGGTCTTAGCAAATATTTCTTAATATCTGGCATTTTCCATTTTAAAAGTGCATCCTACAGTTCCACCTCTTTTTACCTAAATTCCTGCTCTTTTATGTTATCTCCGCAGCCATATGTCTGTCTGGTTGTGCTGAACAGAACGGATATTGCAACAAACCTGGAGAGTGCATGTGAGTAGATGGCAGTTTCATGCTGAACTTCAGTTAAAATGACGTCCTGTAGTAGAAAGTCTGCCATTACATAAATGCTTTGATTTTACTCTGATTTCAGCTGCCGTCCTGGCTGGCAGGGCCGCTACTGCGATGAATGCATCCCCCATGTCGGTTGTCGCCACGGGACGTGTAAAACACAGTGGCAGTGCATTTGTGACGAAGGATGGGGAGGCCTCTTCTGTGATCAGGGTTAGTTCTGAAGGTTGTGTTTATGGCCTCAATACTGGACTAAGGTATCTGACCTATGGCTCTAGGATTCAGGTTCCACAAGCCGTATGTTCACAGGTTGTTCCTCTGCTGCCTAGACACCAATTCTTGGTTTTACTGGAAAGCCTTTAGGTAGCTGCCATTTTTCTCTTGCAGAAAAAGTCCAACAACCTGGCTGAGTGTTGAACAGGCCTGTTCAGCGCTTGCTCAAGCTCAGTTTAACTTACTCCCTGTACAACTGTAACAGTTTACTAAGCAATCTCCAGTAACAGTAAACTCCATCATCTGAGCCTTCCCTATTTTGCATACAAGGAAGTTAACTCATGTGATAAGTCTGGAGAGAAAAATCATGTAAGCCAGAATGAAAAGTACAGGTTCCATTTTTAAGGTACAGCAGACCACTTCCAGCTATTCAAACCACTGAATCACTGAACAATAGCCAGCTGAGCAGTCATGTCCTCAAGGCCATATGCACACCAGTGGCACTGAGATCATGGAGTGCTCAGAGCAAGCTGAGGACTTTCAGGACAGTTAGAGGATTTTAAGTCTGCATTAAGCAAGAGAAGTAAGGATGCATATTTTTTTCTTCTGCATGTATTCCAATGATTCTATGGAGTTTATAGAGATAATAAAGGTCTTATGCTTACATCTCATGCATTTGTGTGCTTAACCTCTGCCTTAAATTCAATGTTAAAGGAAAAAAAAACCATCAAGCTCGGCAGAGCATGTATAGTTTCAACTGCTAACATTGTAACCAGAGAACATGGTAAATAAACAATAAAAGATTCCAGTGTTTGTTTAAATCTTCAAGCCAAAACATCTTTGTGTCCTCCCTGCATCCCCGTAAGATGCCTTAGAAAACACTTTTTAAAGATGGGGCTCAGTGGTTTAGTGTGAGACATGTTGTGCACACAGTGTCTCGAGTGCCATGGCCTGTCGCTCAGAGAATACACACCTTGCAAAGTAGATATTCCAGCTTGACATCTAAATACCACAGGATTACACACAACAGAAAAGGAAACCTGTAGCAAAGCACTAAAAAAATAATTTTTTTTCCAGGTCTCTCAAAATTCAGAGCTGGACATAGCAAAACATCTGATTGTAATCTGAAACATCTGATTATTACTGATTAATAACACAGTTTCCTATTGATAGCAAAACGAACTGGTTCATTGACAATTCTTTGTGGGCTCAAGTGCCTTTTCCCAGCTGTCAAGGACATTTTCTCTAACTCCTGGTATCTCTGCAGATCTGAACTACTGCACTCACCACAGGCCATGCAAGAATGGAGCCACCTGCACGAACACTGGCCAGGGCAGCTACACGTGTACCTGCAAACCTGGCTTCACCGGTGTGGACTGCGAACATGAGATCAGCGAGTGCGACAGCAATCCTTGCAGGAATGGAGGCAGCTGCACGGTAAGGGCATTTTGGATGTAAAACCTTTGTGTGAAGCAAGCTCCAGGATAGCTTTTCAGAAATGGTTCTGTAACAATGTAATGGGAATTCGATAGGATGCCGCTTCATTAGTGACGCTCACATCTCTCCTACTGAACCCTTCCCAAGAGGTGTCAGGGGAGGCAGTCTGTTACAGGAGGAGATGTATCATCTAGATTAGAACTAGTCAACTGACCCTTAGGTTTCTGTGGCAGGTATTATGAGAGATTGGCAAGATCCAAGGTTGGTAAGAGAGCAGATCTTTAAAAAAATAGCTTCTCCAAACAAGATTCATAGACAAACACTCTGACTCTGTATTTTTATAGCAAATGGAACTTCTTTCTGCTACAGGAGCATAGCATCAGACAATACAAGGGTAGTCAGTGGAAGCCCTGTCTGTAAACCATTGCCCTGCATTTTTAGTTTCCTGCAGTCTAGTGTTTCAGTGTTTTCAACCCTATCAATGATGGATTATACCTATTGATAAAGATTGATAGATTATAGACATCACATGATCCATGTTTAGATTAAAGCTAGTGGCACAAGGCCCCTGGTCCCTTTTCCCAAGACCTTGGACAAGTGGTACTTGGAAAGAAGGAACAGTTTGGTTGTGATCTGAGCTGTGGAACTCACAACAGCAGTCCAATGTAAGTGTCAAGTGAAAAAGGGTTCTTGTGCTGAGGGTATGGCCTAATCCCAGCTGTGTAGGTCGAGCACACGCTGTTCTGCTCTGGGATGACCTTGGGGATACCATTAGACAGTAGTGGTGTTACCAGTAGTTTTGTCTAGTTGCCTGTAGTCTCCCTACAACTGCATCTGATCTGCTCGTATAGCTGCACAATCCCTCCTACATGCAGAGTAGAGCTGATTCCCAGCTCTGTGCAGTTATTTACTCTCCGAATGTTGCCTTGCCACAGCAGAGCAGGGATGAGAAGGAACCAAAGAGCACTCATCGCTAACCCTCAGTATGTGTACAAGCTGCTGCCGTTTGTGCCATCAAATAGCAGTGGCTCGATGTTCTGTTTTGCAGGATGTGGAGAACGGTTACCACTGCCTGTGCCCCCCTGGCTACTACGGCACTCACTGCGAGCACAGCGCTTTGACCTGCGTTGATTCTCCCTGCTTTAACGGAGGCACATGCTTGGAAAAAGACCAAGGGGCCAGCTACACTTGTGTTTGCCCTTTTGGTTTCACGGGTTCAAACTGTGAGAAAAAAGTAGACAGGTGCACAAGCAACCCCTGTGCAAATGGTGAGTGAGCCTGCCTCTCAGGAAACCTCGCGCCCCTGACACATTTGTGTTTTTCAGTGCAGAAGTGATAGAAATCCAATCTGACCTCTACTGTCCCTCTAACACATCAGTCCCTCTCCCCTACTGTATTTCACATCCTTATTTTAGTCTCTTGCTGGGATGGGGGGGGAATGTTACTTGAATTTTCTATGCAACCAAACAAGGCACAAGGTTCAGCGTATGGTGGGGGAGAAGGCAGAAATAAGGACATTCAATTAACTCTAAGTTGTCTTCAGAAGAGGCAGATATTTATGGCATGGTGATACAACTAAGGTACACCATAAAGAGCTTTTAGGTGCAGTTGCTTTGTAAAATAACATTCCTGTTGAGATAGTGTGGAATGCTGACCAGGGAGAGGTTTAGGGTCTCTGAGTAAAGTGCTCTGCAGATTCTACTTCTCTGTTACTTTTTTTTTTCCTCAGGTGGTAACTGCTTTTACCTTGGTCAGATCCGAGTCTGCCGTTGTCGGGCTGGTTTCACTGGTCAGAAATGTGAGATAAACATCAATGATTGTGCCAGAAACCCATGTTCCAATGGGGGAACCTGTCACGACCTCATCAACGATTACACCTGCACATGCTTGCCAGGCTACAGTGGCAGGAACTGTGACATCAAAATCAGAGACGAGTGTGCTTCTGGACCATGTGAGAATGGAGGCACATGCTACAGTGGACTTTACAGTGCCAGCTTTGTCTGCTACTGTCCTTCTGGCTTCATGGGCAACCATTGCGAACTGCCGGTTTATTCAGTGCCTGTTACATTCCCTCCGAAGCCAGTCCCCTGGATTGCTATATCCATGGGCGTGGGGCTGGTGGCTCTGCTCATACTGTTCTGCATGATAGCAATGGTCATCAGGCAGATGAGGATGCACCCTGAGCAAGACTTGGAGACAATGAACAACCTGTCTGACTTCCAGAAGGACAATCTCATTCCAGCTTCCCAGCTCAAAAACACCAATAAAAACAAAGACCTCGAAGTGGACTGTGGTCTGGAGAAATCAAACTACAAACCCAAGAATCATAAACTGGACTACAATCTGGTGAAAGACCTAACAAGTAGAGGGTCACTGGAGGATAAATATTACAAAAGCGAAAAGTGTTTAGGAGAAAAGTCTCCCCTCCGACTACATAGGTGAGAATGCTGTCTTCCTTCTAGTCTTTCTTAAGGCCCCTCATCTTCGTAACCTGTTGAGAAACAGATGAGAAAATTTGGGGGGAAAAAGAAAGCTTGAGGAGATAACAAACAAAATAAAGCAGAGAAAAGCCAGGAATCTTCATACTGTAGTGGGTATGTCATGGCACAGTGGTACCCTTAGCTGGCCAACTGTGTGTTTGTGCAGGGTGCTGCTACTGTGGGTGCTGTGAAGGGCAATGGGAGTGGCTACGGCAGTGGTGAGAGTAAGAGGCGCCTTTCCTTTCTCAATAGGTCTTGGAGGAACAACATTTAAGTTACATTGTGGTATAAAATAAGTATTCTACTTAGTAAGAAGGAGAATTATCTGCTTTCTGAGAAGAATGATGGAGTAAAAATCATAGAATCATTAGGGATCGGAAGGGACCTCGAAAGATCATCTAGTCCAATCCCCCACAGCAGGATCACCAAGACCAAGTCGCACAGGAACACATCCAGGCGGGTCTTGAACATCTCCACAACCCCCCTGGGCAGCCTGTTCCAATGCTCTGCTACTCTCACTGTTAAGTTTTGAGAGAGCAGAGCCCTGAAGGCTGTTTTACCGAGGTTTCTGAGTGACATGGGGGTTCCCTGAACAGGAAAGCTCGGGGAAGTCGAGAGGCGGACGCTAAGGTTCTGGTACTCTCGCAGCTTTAGCCGGGCAATCACCACGGGGGGGTGCCAAGTCGGACCCTTTTAAAGGAGGCAAAACCGGGTGTTGCGGTCAGACCTCATGCGGCAGCAAGAGAGCAGAGCCTCGAATGCTGCTTTGTCAAAGTTTCTGGGTAATCTGGGGATTCCCTAAATGGAAAAGCTCAGGGGAGTTGGGAGGCAGTGACTGAGGTTTTGGTACCCTCGCAGCATTAGCCGGGCAATCACCAGGGGGGTACAGACCCGGACCTCTTTAAAAATACCTACTCTTCCTCAAAAAACATAAAAGGGCGGGTAGCCTCTGTATCATCCATCTTCTGACACGAGTAGTGAAAGTTCTACCTAGGACCTGCGTGTGGCTGATACATAGAGGGATTCGTGTAGCCAGCTGTGAGGTTGGGTATGGCAGAAGCATAGGAAGGCAATAATATAATGTCCTGCCATTGCATAGAACATTTGAAACTTCATCTTCTGTACTTCCCTAGCACACCCTCAGTTATCTCATACCACTCCTCTATATTCATGTTGGATTTTGAGAGTTGGTCTTGTTAGTAGTCAACCAGTGTTCTTTTCTCTATGCCCTGCTGTAGTGAAAAGCCAGAATGTAGGATATCAGCAATATGCTCTCCACGGGATTCTATGTACCAGTCTGTCTTTGTGATAACAGAAGAAAGGAATGAGTGCATCATAGCCACAGAGGTGAGTATATGGGTGGACAGTCCTACACTCCCAGACTAAAGGGGTAGACTATACTTCAGAACTATGTCAGAGAAGGTGACTCCTTTTCCAGGGATCCTGATGCT
Source organism: Upupa epops (assembly GCA_013397515.1). Taxonomy (NCBI): domain Eukaryota; kingdom Metazoa; phylum Chordata; class Aves; order Bucerotiformes; family Upupidae; genus Upupa; species Upupa epops. The sequence goes on along the minus strand of VZRI01001618.1, from coordinate 21,415 downwards.
TCCCAGCATTTGTCTCTCCTGTGGCCCACACAGAGCATGCATTGGGTAAAAGAAAGAAAGTAGAAGTTCTGATTTTATTAAACCAGAGATTCTGAGCTTAGATAAGCTAGCAGAAGATGAAGGCACAGAATATCATCCTATAAAAATCCAGCACATTGTAGGATTAGTTCTTTTGAAATAAGTAATGAGCAACAATGAAAAAAATAAAAGCTATAGATTTCAAGAAAAAGATGGAAGGTAGCTGGAGGTGTTAGTGGATAGGTGTAACAGCCATTTAGGGAGCCTTTGATAAGGTCATCTCAGCTTCTTGTCATTTAAGCTCCAGCTTGTAACAGAAATCAACACTGCTACTGATAAACGCAGCTGGATATGGACATCATAGTGGAAAGTCATAGATGAAAAGTCATGGGTAGATGAACAAGAAGGGGCCTAGCACTGAACTGTAAAAACATTCTTTAAAAAGACCTTGAAAAACAGCTGTTAATCAGTTCCTGAAGGAAATACTGACTCTTTTGGCAAAAGATGTAGTAGAAGCTACAGGCAATTTGACATCAGCCAATACCTGCCTTCTGCAGTGTATCCATCTTCAGGAAAGAAAGCCTTGCAGTGCCACACAGCAGTGATCAGTGCAGTCACATCTGCAGAGCTCTGTCTCCTTTGCCAGGGAGGATATCAGGTTCCCTCTTGAAGCCAAGCTGGAATATAAGTCAACCAAAAATATTAAAAGGTTAAGGCTAATTGAAAGGATTTGCAAAGATACAAATGACAGCTAGACGCTTCATTCCCATTAACTGGCTTAATAACAAACCTTCCTCTGAAGATCTTGCTGACTCAGACTAGACTCCTGGATGTGCATCAAGTATCTCCAGAAGTGGTTTTCTTTTCAGGATGATGGTTTCTTAAACCTCTCTCCCCATCAGTCAGGCAATTGCTTCTGAACAAATGCTGTTCAAAGAACCATGTCCTGTGCTTTTCACAGAGACCAAGCCCTCAGATTTGTAAGAGTCCTTCAATTCAATCCCAGTAGGGAAGCTACTCCTCACACAGACAACATTTCGCTGGTGGTTCTTTGTCACTGAACCCAGCAAAAGCCATAGGACAGTGACAGTTAAGCTGCAGTGATGTCTGGCTTAAACCACTTTGGTTTGATGTACTGAAATTACATTGATGGGTCTTGCCACGATCCCTTCTCATTCCTGATATTATTTTATATCCTGACAGGTATAAGACCGATCAGCCCATTTGCACCTCACATTGGGTAACGCCAGTAGATGGATGCTCCTGCTGCATTGTTTACAATACAGAACTGGATTGGACTGTTTTTAATTACATGCAACTTGCTGCTCTCAGGCGGAGGATGGAACTGGGTGAACTGGACAGACTGTGAATTGACTGAAAGATGCAATACGCCCTTTTGTTCTTACTGCTATTCGTTTGATACCAGACATCTTGCTGGCTATAGAAGAGGATAGGCAGAGGGAAGAGAGAGGAGTTTATAGTGTTGTCATTTTAATCTGTTTTTAAATGATACTAAGGCCAGTTTCTCAAGGACAGACTCCCGGCTTTCCAGAACTCTGTTTATGGGAGGTGGTGGTAGATGAAGAGGCACTTAACTATCACAGATGTTGTCATGCCTGGTGTGAAGAAAGACATTGCGATGCAGATAACGGATACAGCATAAACAAGGCCTTCATTCTTTTCTGGGTTTCAAAGTGCCTAAAATGTGTCAGGAGAATATAACAAGCCCAAACAGAGACTTGTCTGCTCTTTTTTGCAGTTACCTGAACAGTATTGAGCAGGGGTGGCTAAAACTTTCTGCTCCACATCTACTGGCGTCTCCTCTCTCTTGCTATGTGGTCTGGGGACTGTGTAAGGGAGAAAAGGAAGAAGGGTGAAGAGTGCTGAATTCCCATGTCATCTCATTTGGTGATGCTTTGGAGAACTGTGATCCAAGCCACAATATGGGACAGGACTCGTATGGGTGTCAGCATTCAAGAAGGTGAAGTTGTGATAAAGAATGTGTACTGCCTCTTCCCTGTTGATAAGGAGGTGTGTTCCCAGCTCTATTTAAAGCCTTATTAATGCGTTTAAAATCAATCAACTCCTAGGACCTTTATGTGCTAGACTGTCCCAGCTGTCCCATATTTTCATGCCCTTTGCACTACCAGTGATTGTGAATATACATTACTTTCTAATTTTCCCTCCTCACTTTCTCCCTTGGCCTTATTTTGACACAAGTTTGGGGCTTTATGCCGTGTTTCTGAATTAGGTACCACTTTCTACTGCAAATAGTCTCAAAATTGCAGCTGTTCCTTTCTGAAGGAGAAGCAGCAATATGACTCCACCACCTCACCCCATTACTCCATCTGGCTGCAAAACTCCAACTCCCATCCTTCATCCCGGTTCCAAATTCCCAATAGTGAAGAACCCAATGAGACACCCTCTGCCAAGACAGGAGGAGGTTGGAGTTAGAAGGTTCTAGGCTCGTCCTGTTTCTTTCATGACCACCCATTGTTCCCCACAAGAGGAGAAGCCTGCCACTGGCAACCAGAGGCCCTCAGAAGCTCTTACATCCATATTTACAGCAATAATACCAGACAGCCCAGTGGCAAATGTTCTGACATTGATGAGAAGAGATGATGGGGTGAAGCAGAATGAGGAGGGAGGAAATAAGATCTGTGCAAAGAAACCTGGACTGTGCTATCTCTTGGTAATATTCCTGCCCTTGTAAATCCTGATGTCGGACTAATCCATCTACTGCCTTGAATCATGCAGACAAGACCCTTCATGATGTCCACTACTGACCTTCTGCTTTGACCATGTAGGACCATTTTGGAGATGACCTTCAGAAAACAATAATATGGGGTTTAGTATGTCTGTATGTAGTTTATTTTGAAGACTAGTATTTCAGTAATTTAAAAAAGAAAAATCAGAAGCACTGAACTTTCTATGTTTTATAACATTATTTTGTATATAATGTATATTTATAATCAACAAAAGTGTAAATATGTTTATTACTGCTCATGTAATGTTTTTAATGTGATGACAAAGTTTGAAGTTTATTTTTTTTTCAAGTAATGAAAATACTTTCCTGCTACAATGAAGTTTATTGTGATTTCTCCTTTTTACGTCAGAATCTGTAACAGCCGAAGTTAGCCGAAGCCCTACAAATAAGCTCATCTGCCTGCTCCCCTCAGTCAACCCTTAGGTTGCTGCCGCTGGTTACTTCTTTAAAGCACGGCCCTGTTAATCACTTTGCTCTGATGTAGGCAGTATTGTTCAGTTGAGCTGCATTCAACTGACTGTGAAGTTATTCATATGGCGATATACCATGTTTAAATTATACATATATACAGACATATATATTCTCTCTTGATATGGAGTGGGACTGAGCTGTCAGGAAAGGTTTTTATTTTAGTGCTTCATTCTTCCTCTTCCATGACAGCTTGCGGCAGGGAAGACTCAGATTTAATAGCATTTCAGAGCAGCTTAACAAACATGCTGGCTCGAGGTTCAATTACAAAACAAGACATGATGACTACTTTTTCTAATCCCATTTCTTTAAATACTTCCCGTAAGGCAATGTTGTCCTCAGGTTACTCTCACACAGCATCTCCATTTACACTTGCACTGTTGTGTCCTTGCTGGTTAGTTGTGATAGGCAAGATTTGTCTTTCACCGTGGTGTTAAGAAGAATTTCAGGCTTTCTCCTCCTGAGTTCCCCGGGCTTCGCCATCTTTACTGTGAGAGTGGCTGGGCACTGGAACAGGCTGCCCAAGGAAGTGGTGGAGTCATCGTCCATGGAGGTGTTTAAAATCATGTAGCTTGAGGCCATGGTCTAGGGGTTAGGGAGATGCTGGGATGAGGCTGGACTTGATGATCCTGGAGGTCCTTTCCAGCCATGGTTCTGTGATTCCTGTTCACCCAGAGCACCATCATAGTCATCATCCTCCGCCATCCTTTTGGAGAACATTTCCACAAAAAACGTGTGAAGAGTTCACTTAGATAAATCACTGGGGCTGGGTTTAGTTGCCTTTGAAGCACAGATATTCTCAGACCAGTAACTGTCTGTCTAGATCAGGTAGAGGTGCCATACAGCCAACATCTGAATGCATAGAAGCAGAAACTGTAAGAACAGGAAACCACTGCTGCTCTATTTTACAATCAGACTTTTGTTGTTGCTGTTGACCCAATGCCAAAAAAATGTCTTCGTTTTGGATGCTATTCCTGTCTTGCTCCAAAATAAAATCCAACCAAAATTTACTAGCTTTTTGGAAAAAAACCCCACAACACCACAAAGCAACACACCCCACCCCAGCATTTAAAAGGCACCATAACATACTGGTTTTACTTTGTAGCTAAAATATTGCAAATTATGGTTTATAAGGGAGTGAATTATTAAGGTTGCACTGATACTATATGCTTCTGCTGGTTTGTTTTCTCTCTGTTCAGTTCTTTTCTTAATGAAATTAACTTTCAAATCCCAGGCAATTTCCTTCCCTACCACAAAAATACATTTAGGATGAAACTCAGGAATATAAAAAGCTACCTCCTCCTCCCCAGATATTCACCCCATAGAGCAAATTATGAAAAACAAGCCATTGACAAAAAGCTGAGCAGATGCTCCCTGCTTGCAGTCCTTCCTCGGCAATGTGAAATCAACCCAACAGATGCCTATCTTAATTGAGCACATGGATTACACACACACATGCACTCTGTCCTGCTTCAAAAAACACACACACCAAAATCAAACAGGAAAATAGCCAGAGAGCTCTTCCCAATGCCTAGAGAGGCAGGAATGCTAAGACCAAAAAATACTCATTTTGAGCTCTTCCTGCTCAAAATGTGACAGGAAACTGTGTCTATAGACTGAAGGGAGTTGAAATCCATTAAATCTCATAGACCTGATGATGTGGATTCCACAGGGTAAAGCAGGTACACCACATGCCTTTGTGTCTCCGCACAGGATAGAGGAAAGGGGGGGGGGGGAAGCATCAGCTCCCAAGGAAATCTGTGAGTATTTACTAGAGGCAGTACTGCACTATGCAGCTACCAGAATAGATCACAGATCCTACACAGGAAAAACAGGAGCAGTGCCTGCTTCCACACAGCAGGAGGTGGAAAGCATATGTGAATCTAAGCACGTGTGCACATCCCCCAGCTCCTGTCAAAGAAACAACAAGCAAATTAGCTGAACACATACTATGACCTACATCCTTGGCCAAAAAAGATCTTTACTGAGGGCTGCTGTGCCCTGAGTGCCTCCCGTTGAGGTGAGGACATCTCTGAGACACAGTGTGTGAACTTACTAGGAGGAGCTCAGAGGTCCTTCTGGGCTGTAAAGTCTCCATGTTAATTTCAAAGATTCCTCCTGAGGACCAGAGACAATGATAGGGCTGTAGATGAACCAACTAATGTTTTCTATCTTAACAAGTTTATGAAGTTCTCAGACCCAGCCATATAAGTAACTTCTCTCTGCATAACTGGCACCAGCTATGGCAAGATGATGGCTTAAGCTCAAGGACTGCACCTAAACTTGGCTCTTTGGTTTGCAAGACAGCACAGACTCACTTAAAAGCAACATGACACAACAACAATTTTAAGACTGGACTTCTGACTCTGAGAAACATTTCAGTTTCCCTTTGTTAGCCCCTGATATAAACCACAGGGATATAAACCAACATCCATGCAGATTCCTTCAGTGTAAACAATTTTCAAGTGGGATTGAGTGAGGCGGGTGCTTGCTCCATGCAGCTCTTTGCTTGAATTGTTCCACATTTGGCTCCAGCCCTTTGTCATTTACCTCCCCTGATGCATGGAAACAGATGCTGGGACATACCCATAACTACAGCACCCACTGGTGCCAAGACAACATGCAGCAGGACTTTGCTGCTGGAAACAGCACAGGGCATGGAGTTCATTAGATTATGCTTGAGAAATTCAGCCTGATATAGGATCTGTCCAAAACAGGACCAAAAGCATTTTACTGTGCATAAAACTTGTCCAGAAAAAGCTCTTAGCTCTGAAAGAGCTCCCAAGAAAGCCTCATTTAGTTACTCATTTTGTGCAACTCTAGTCTAATGGGTGAAACCATCTCTGTAAAAACCTGTTTCCAACGTTTTTGTGTCTCCACAGTCTGTTTTGATGAGTTCAGGAGGAAGGCACAGCGGGTCACTGACAAAGCTGGGCTGCAGTGCTGTAAGGGACAGTGATGCATTTCTGTTTACCTGCCGTTCCTTTATCTCTCGTACCTAATCCATAAATACTTATCAACTTTACGCAGCAGATATGACACTCCCAGCACATTTTGCTCACAATCCAAACTCCAGCTATGGAGATGATTGACGTAACTCAAAGGCTTTGTGCCACGCTTCACTGTTATCATAGCTTTCATTTTACAGCCTCTCTGGAGAGTTGGCATCAAGATTTTCTCTCTTCCATGCTTTTCTCTGTTCACGTTTTGTCGGCTCAGCTCCCAGAGCCGTCCAGTGACACCCAAAGCAGAGAGATGTCTCCGTGATCTCTGCTGTGCCTGCTCTAACCCTCTGCTCTGCAATCAGGTCTGGTCTGGGCACCAGCATGACTCAGCACCATAAAACCACCCTTTGTTTTTCTCCTCCCTATGCTCCTCTGATAAGCACAACCATTCTCTCTCTCCTTCCCCTCTGCAGCTTTCAGGCATGTTTCTGCAGCACAGTGGTCATTCATGCTGCAGGGTTAGGGTGAAACGCTGATTCACCAGGGAAACAGTTATGTGATAATTTCAATGCTCCATGCATTGGGTTCTGGGGACCTGTAGTTGCCTTTGTCCCTTCTCTTTTAAATCTGTGAAGGTGACAGACCATCACCTTCCCAGAGGTGCTTTCTCCTCCACAATTAGCTGTCCCCTCCAGTAAGCTGTTCAGCCCTTGAGAGCCCTTGAGAGATGCAAGGGGGAAGAGACACAACTCAGATCTGTTCACCAGGCTCATTCCACAGTCACTGCCACCCAGAGGTGTTCACTGCCTTCCAGCAAGCCTCCACGGGTGTCCTAGAGGGAGTAGTAGGTGGTGAGAGGTTCTGTGCAGCTCTCAATATTGCAGAAGTGCACCTATGGGCAGGAAGAAGAACAGATGAAGTATACAAGGGCAGACTGTGAAATAGCTTCCCAAGTCTGTTCTCTCCTCTGACTGGGTCACTTAGGGCCTTTGGCTGACACATCATGTGAGAGGGAAGACCTAACAGTTAAGGCAAATAACTGTCTGGACCCAGAGATACATAATCCTGAATGGTAGTTGACCTGACATAGATGATTTCATATACTCTAGTGTAGTGATGCACTTGCCTCTCACAGACAGCAGCATAGTGATTATCATAGCTCTTACTCCTTCATTTCTTCTGTATTGTGTCTTTCCTCTTGCCAACCAAGATGGGTACAGTGCTCAGACTGTCCATCTTTACAGTCAACCCAACCTGTGAACTCCTCTGCATGAAACCGAGTCACTCCCAGGAAGAGTGTGAAGGTACAAATCAGAGCCTTTTTCACAGCCATGTTTTGCAAACACACTGATGAATGGTGGTGCAGTTTGAGGAGAGGCTGTTCGGGATGACATCTTTTATCTGTACTTTATGGCTTATTTTTTGGGTTGTTGCTGGTTTCACAGAGGTTTTGTTGATCATGTAATTAACTAACTATCTACAAGGTCATGGAGGCACTGTGTTTGTTTTTATAGATTAAATTCAATTGACTGATATTTAACATCCAAACAGATTTGCCCAGAGTTAGGTTTATAGCTGGAGAAGCTATCACCAGCCAGAACAGGATCTGACCATGCCAGGCACCAGGCAGGAGCTCTGACGATCCTTGTACTTGGTCACCCAGCTTCCACAATGGTCCTGGTGCAAATGTGAATTGCAGTGCATTTGAAATCCTTTTCCTAGTAACATTTGCCTAAAAATCTCTGCTTTGCCAAAAGCTCCAAAGCATTGCGAAAGCATTTTTGTTCCTGCCCACAAACTCATTTGTTCTCTGGACGACTGTCAGCAAAGGAAACAGAAGACAATCTGAACAAAATGCATTTGTGTGTGTGTGTGTGTGTGAGGGAAACTGCACAAGACAAAAGTCTGATAAAAGAAACAGTCTTACTTGACTCCCATTTTTCAATTCAGCGCACCAGGTCCTTGTGTTAGCTTCTTCACTGCTAGATTCTTGTCACCCAGCACAGAAGCTCACTTTGATCTCTAGAACCCTCACTTTATTATTACACTTATCTTCACTCTATTAGTGGAGTCGATGTTTATCCTAAGCTGCTTAGGAAAGGGTTTTTGAAGTTCTCCAAAGTTCCAGATACACAATCACACTGCACATCCAGGTTTTTGGGAGCAGGGTTTGCTTATATCCTGGGAAAGAACAGGCAGAAGTACCCACGTGCCTGTAATTACAAAAAAAGCTCCTTTTCATGGAGACAGCATGGCTCTTCATACATGGGGAGAAACAATTTCCTCACTCTTCTGGAAGTTGCTTCACAATCTGCTCTCAGTTGTCTTCAGCAGATGCATACTTCAACCATGTCCATCCAAGCAAGAAGCAACTAGTTTAAGCCAGCCATGCAGCTTAGGTAGGGTTCAGAGAGAAAGGCAGACCCCATTCAGTGTTCTGCTCTGGAGAGGCATCTGACAATAGCTGGGTGTGAAGGATGACTCTTAGCATGGTCCACACCATTAACCTCACAACTAGCTTTAATATGGTTCAAGCTGTGCAAGAGGCATCCTGGGGTGTGAGTTTGAGAAGCAGGCAATGCTTCTTTGAAGGGAACAGAATGGGGATGCTTAATCTCTCCCTGTCCCTGAGAAAGCTTCCCTTCCCATGGCTGCTCATTCCATTATCCTGACATGTGAGGTGAGGATGACCCAGAAGGATGTTGTGAGGATTCATTCACATCCTTCAGGCTTTTTGAAGTTGCAGACGTTGAAATCAGCTTGTACCAGTCTGGTCTTATTGTTTAAGTAGTTGCTCAGTGTAAACAGCCTCTGGGCAAAGCAAACAGTGGTACCGGGCATGTGGGGACAGATACCCTGCCACTGCCTCCCCTCATGCCTTCCTTGGATCCAGGCGCAAACTGGGCTGCACTGGGCTGCCATCATTGCTGCCTGTTGTTACCTCATGACAGCATTTCCCATTTCCTGCCTGATTATGACCGTGCCAACTGTTTTTCCCAGGCCTGAATCAGCTTCCCAGCACCCCCATTTCAGCTCACACTAAAATGTCCCCAGTGACACTGGCCCAGTGGCTGGGATTGTTGCTGGCTGCCATGGAAGTACAGTCCTCTCCTCTAGGAGCACCCTGCCTCTCCCTGCTTTCTTGGTCACCCAGTTGCAGGCTAAAGAAGTAAGTCTTACACATCCCATAAAACAGGAGATAAATAAATGAGGTGTGCTGGTAGCTTCCAGGGGTTTATTGCCAGTAAGCACAGGACAGCAAGATGTTCCACAAAGCATCGGAGTCAGCTGGATGTGGAGGGTGGTGATGTGAGAGACTCGCAGGGATCATCTCTTCAGACACTTTATATCTTAATGGGCTTCCCATCTACTCAGCAATCTGGCACTGATCTGGCCAAAGACAGTGCTGCAGGGCAGTACATTGAGGCATCAAAGCACAGAAGATTAATGCAGTCCTCAGTAACTGGCTCATCATACCCATGGTAGGAATGCTTCCAATTTCATAGCTGACTCAGTACCCAGCCACTTCTAGTTATGCCTCTCTCTGCTCTGCCTAGATCCTTGCAGCATGTGGTGTGTTCTCTCTCACTGTAACCAGTGTCTCCAGTATGGCTTCTGTACTTGAGGCAGCTGAGCTCTCTGAATGTTACAGCCTGTGAGGTTGAGGTGAGCTCTCAGTCTCAAGGGAAAGAGCTTTCTACTACTGTCTACACTCTCGTTTGAACACCCATGGACTATGGGGAGCCGAGAAGGTGTTTCTTCCCTGAAGGAAAATAGGCAGACTCAGAGGCATGAGTCCCTTTCAGCTCTGCAGAACACCAGTGAAACTGTATGCTAGCACTTTTATTTCTTCATCTCACATCTATAACAATAAAGCACCCATACTCCTTCACCATTCACGTGCCCTATTCAAACTGTAAACTACTTAACGAGGGAACTGTTTCTGGAGAGGAACAGACCGTACCACACAAATTCAAACTGGTAGCACGCGGGCATGGTAAGAGCTCGAGTGTTGCAGGAGCTCTTCATCATGTACCAGCCACTGCACTCTGTTTTTGTCATTGGAAAAATGACTACATTCATCTGTGCCAGAGAGCAGGAAAGGCAGTAGGAAAGGGGAGTGTGTGTCTGCACTAGTTCAAACGCCTCACACCAGCACACACACAGGCACTGCCACAGTCCCACAGCACCAGAAACGGAATTGATGTCCAGCACTGTTCAGCCAGTAGAGGTCTGTAGAGTAGTTGCAGCCTGAGGCTGCAGCTCGGACGCTGTGAAAACTCAGGGTACTAGACAGATCTGCCTGGTAAGAGAGGCAGAGTAGAGCTGCAGGGTGTCTTGTAGCTGAAACCAGGATGGTGAGGAGATCGGAAGACCTCCCATATGAACAAAGGTTGAGAGAACTGGGTCAGTTCAGCCTTGAGAAGAGAAGGCTTATGGTGAACCTTATTGCAATGTTCAAGTCCATCAAGGGTGGCTACCAGGAGGATGGAGACTCCCTTTTCACAAGGAGTCATGTAGAAAAGACAAGTTACAAGTTGCTCCAGGAGAGATTCTGACAGGATTCAAGAGGAAAGTTTTTCATTATGAGAGCTGTTAGACAGTGCAATGATCTTCCAAGGGAAGTGGTGGATTGCTCAACTTTAGACAATGTTAAGGCCCAGCCTGATAGGGTTCTGAGCCAGCTCATTTAAACTGTATCCTGCTTTAAGAGGTTGGACTAAATGATCCCCGAGGTCCCTTCCAGCCTGCAAACCTGGGAACCTGCAGAGGAATAGCTGGGGAATAGAGGAGTGGGACTAACGGAGAGTAAACAGCCCTGTGCTGCACCTCCTGTCACTGTGAGCAAGATCTGTAGATGTAGGGACAGTTTAGTAACATGGGGAGTGCTGGTACATCACTGCATGGCCATACATTCAAGGTGCCTGGCCAGAGTGTTTTTTTCAACAGATAGAAGGTTTTGCCCAGCTCTGGAGCAGTGGTCAGGACACAGGGCACCTCCTGTATCAGCAGGGGACATGCACTAAGCACTGCAAAATGCTATCTGCAAGGACAGTGGCCAGACTGCAGTAGCAGTGGCCAAGGTGGGGGGACGGGACTACACACATTATGCCATTATGTGAATCTATGAGGTATTTTACTCCTACATTCTGCACTCTCTTTTTGTTCTGCTTCTGTCAGCTACTTCTGAAATTCTCCAAGCACAAGTCACTGCCCACTATAGAATCAGCATTCTGCTTCTAAGGTTGACTGACTTCGACATTCACCTGCTGTGGAGGCTGTTCACAGAGTAAAGGGAGACATAATTTTTCCCAGCTGTGACAATGGAAACAGTGCTACCAACAGGTACTGCTTCTCACTCCAAGGCTGGAGTGAGAAAAGGGGATGAGAAGTGCATCAGAAGAGGTTCTTTCTCGTCTTGGTTGTTTTTTTTTTTTCCTTTTAAATTAGTACCTCATTTTTTTCATAATTTCTTTTCAAATTCCAGATCAGCAGTTGATGGTGAAGTTTGAGAATGACTATGAAGGATGAACTTTTATGCACTTTGGACCACTTGTGATCTTTTTAAACCTCCCCATTCACTTTCTTGGAGAGAAATTTCTCCTAACTCACATTCCTGCCAGACTCTGAATGTCATCATATGGAGATCTACTCCCCCACAGAAGAGTGCAGAAAAGATTATGTGCTAATGAGCTACCTTCTAAATCCTGCTGGCAGTTCAAGTGACTCTTCCCTACTCCCCTCCCCTTGAACTGCAAATGTAATTGCTTTCCAGCAGCACTTTAAAGAGCCCAGTCCATCTGTAACCCTGGAATCCCTCCAGAGGGCAAACCCTGGGCTTTGTGCTTCAAATTATCTTGTCTTTTCACTAGAGAAGAGGAAGAAAATACCAACCAGGGCAGTGATGCAGCCACACTGAGCAGCTGAAAGGAGGCCAGCATCCCTTTTGCCATGGGACAGTTCAGGCTGTCCTCCTACCAGCACTCAGCAGGCCACTGCAGGCCTGTTGCCACCATGTCACTAGTGCTGTTATTCTTCTTGGCAGAGCAACTTGTGCCTCTGAACCTGCTCCCCTCATGCCATTCTCAATGTTACCTAGCACCCAGCAAACAATGTAGTATCTGACACAGACTGGGTACCCTAACACGTAACACAGCTTCCATGTTCCCAAAGGAACTTAACAAACTGCAGCACGCACAGGGCACAGGCAAACAAGACCCTCTGATGCTGCTCACACCACAAATGGACAAGTTGCTTTCCCCTCCCGTTCTTTCTAGGTGTAAACAGAGGTGACATGTACTCATCTGCCTCTGAGAGGGACAGTAAGGCTCCATTAGCCAACATAAGAAAAGTTCTGCCCATTACTAGAAGTCACTGTTGCCTTCTCAGGCCAGAAGCAATGAACATAGGAAGGTCAGCACTAGGGTGCCATGGTACTACTGAAGGCATCAAATAATTTCAGGTGTCATCAGCATCTTTTTTCCATATCACTTCTCCATACACTGATCAGAGCTTGACAAGAGATGAGAGAGTCCCGAGAGACCTCAGAAATTAATGAGGAAAATGACAGATCATTAGTGGTATAAAAGTGTTAAGTGAGAGCCCTGAATGGGAAGAGGAATAATTTGCCTGTATCTGTAGATACAGCATTTGGCAAATATCTAAGCAGTTGCTTTAATGGTGACAAATCAGGAAAAAGATTTATCTATAAAAATGTGATGAAAACCAATGCTGTTTTTAAACTGTGTCATTCCCTGGTGCCCTTGTTGATGAAGCTGTGCCAACCTTGCTTAGATTTTTCAGTTTAAAGGGTCATATTGACAGCACATCACGATTTTGAGCCCTGACATTGTTTTTCAGTTTCCCATCTCTAGCTGTTTCTTTACTGGCCTGGCCACAGAGTATAAAATTGTTTGTTTTTAACACAATGCACTTTCAATAAACAGCATAGAAAAACTGGGGGATTCAGCTTGTAACTATTTTGACCTGATGTCTTCTGGGAAAAGGCAGACATAGCCATCAGCTAGCCTTTCCGTGTGAATTTCTCCCACTTCAGTGCAGTTTAGATGGCCTTTACCTCTAATGGTCAGCCATCTGATGCAATCTGCGCTACATATATCACCAATACTGTAATGTACAATGACCACAATGACCCTTCTACTCTGGTACAGAGTCCTCTCACCTCATGGATGTGTTCCAATGTGAGCAATGTGGAAAACATGAAGCTATTGCACAAACAGAACGTGCCACTCTTCTTCCATTGCCTCCAGCACAACACTTTGCAATTCCTTTTTAATTGCTCTTATAAACTTCCTCTGTTACACATCTGCCTAAAGAGCAGCCAAAAATAGCTTAAAGGAAGCAGGCAAACTCTGTCATGGGAAAGCAGCTGAAGTCTGACAGGAGTTACTTCTCAGGCCGAACATTTCGCTAAGCTCTAGGTTTGACTCTAGGCTCTAGGTTTGACCCTCCTTCAGTGCAGAATTCATTGTCGTGACAGAACCAGAAGATCTCATACCTGCTGATGTTTGACAGAAGTCACGTGGTTGAACTATATTTATGTTCAACTTACACCAACTCCCCTTGCCTTGAAGGGAGGAAAACACTCAGTTCTTGGCTTTGATTTGTTCTGCTTGGCTGCAAGAACCACAGTACCTAGGCTTTCGATTAGGTGAACGGAGCCCACTTCAGCTACATCCATAATCACCTTGAGCTGCTCCACCAACTTGCAGCAAAATCCACATGATTGCTGCTGTTGTAGTTATCCTCCTTGCACAGCATCAGGAGGATGGGACCAGACTCTTCTCAGTAGTGTCTGGCCACAGGACAAGGGGAAATGGACATAAACTGGAACACAGGAGGTTCTTTTCTCAGAGAAGGTAATAGACCACTTGCACAGGCTGCTCAGAGAGGTTGTGGAGTCTCCTGCTCTGGAGACATTCAGAACACATCTGGATGTGTGTCTGTGTATTCTTCTCTAGGTGATCCTGCTCTAGCAAGGGGGTTGGAACTAGATGATCTCCAGAGGTTCCTTCTAACCCCTACCATTCCACAATTCTATGATCCACAGCTTTTATTCAAGGAGATTTCATGTTATAGGCTCCCATTTCAGCACAGAAGGTGATGAAGTGGGGGCTACTAGAGGAATAGATAGTCAATTATTCAGCTAAGGATGCAGCATTACATAGTCCCCAGAGAGCAGTGTGGTAACTTCAGCAATCTCCAAGAGTGGAGAAAAATGGCACTGAGAGATGTCGAGAGTTCTTTATACCTCTGTGACTCTGAAGGCATAGACTCAGACTCAAATTAAAGGAATCACTAACTGCTTTATCAAAGAGATGTGATTAAGTTCAGCATGAAGTGATTTAAACATGTTCTTAAGAGTCTTCACTCAGGAGCCTCTCATCATTTTGATCAAGCCTTGCTTTGGTAAGGTCCTTATTTTCTGATTAAAGAAAAAGGGAAGCTGATCATAACAGTCCATTCATATATGGTCAGTCCAGGAGTGGGCAGAGCTGCAACTGCCCATTACTGTTCCAAGTGGAATATGGAATAAATCTAAAGATTTTGGCATTATCATGCAGTGACAGACCTTAGGAATAAGCCTCTGCCAACCAAGATCCTAGAGAGCAGAACACTACTCTGATCTGCCTCCACATTAAACCTTTGTCCCCCAGACAGCATCCACGTACTTAAGCTGACATGGAAAGCTACTAGATGCTAGAGGCTGGGATCTGGGCAGCTTGTAGTCAGGACTGGAGGTTGTGAAATTAGAAGGTGATTAAGAAAAAGAGAAAATTATTATCCTAAGGAATCATTAAAATCCTACAGGGCTATAAGGCAACTGCCTTTCTATCTTAGCTGGCACAGATTGTCTCAGATGGGACATGTACTAGAGAAGGCTAAAATACATTAGAAAGCCCTCCCTGTAGTTCAATGTGAGATGTATGTGTACCCCACAAAATTATGAATGGGCTATACATATCCCAGCACTGCCAAGAGCAATTTCACATTCATCAGAAGCTGCAAAGCAAGCAACAGCACACCTGCTTTGTTAGAATTGTCTGAGGGTTCTGGGATGAAAGATGCACCCAAGGAACAGTATTGTATCCAGTACAGCCAGATAACAGACACAGATCATTAGGGGTTGGTAGGGACCTCTAGAGGTCAAGTCCAACCTCCCCNGGTTGGTAGGGACCTCTAGAGGTCAAGTCCAACCTCCCCGCTTGAACAGGACCATAGAACCTAGGGCAGGTCACGCAGGAATGCACCCAGATGGGTGTGGAAAGTCTCCAGGGGAGACTCCACAACCTCCCTGGGCAGCCCATTCCAGTGCTCCATGACCCTCACAGTAAAGGAATTCTTCCTCATGTAGAGGTGGAACGTCCTGTGCTTGAGCTATAATCCACTGCCCCTTGTCCTATCCTAAGGCACAAGTGAAAAGATATTGCCCCTGCCTTCTTATTGCCCCTGCCCAGCGCTCATCTATTTATAGACAATAATGAGATCCCCTCTCAGTCTTCTCCTCTCCAGACTAAAAAGCCCCAGGTCTCTCAGCCTTTCCTCACAAGGTAGGTGCTCCAGTTCCTTCATCATCTTCATAGCCCTCCACTGGACTGTTTCGAGTAGATCTCTGTCCCTCCTGAACTAGGGAGCCCAGAACTGAATGCAATACTCCAGGAGTGGTCTCACTAGGGCAGAGTAGAGTGGAAAGTAACAGGACAGTTTTTCCTCCGAGTGCTGTCTGTACCAAGCAGGGGTTCACACATCTCTGCAGGTTTGACATCCAGGTGCTACCTCATAATTGTGAAACGTTACACCAAGGGTACCATCGAGGGAACATTCCAAGGCTTTTCCTTGAAATGAGAAGAGGAAAATACCTATCAAAAAATAAAAGATTATATTGTCAGCTGTTGTCCTGGCATTGACGCAGTGTTTCCATCCCAAAAAAATCTGGCTGTGCTCTCTTTAGCCTGATGTAACCCTAGGCTACATGTCACACCAGAGTTTAGTAAACAGGTGGTGACGATGCCTCTGTGTGTGTACAGCATTCCAGTCCAAGCATTACATCACAGACCACTCACCCGTGCTATGACTGATATTCCACTGACACACAAGCCACCAGCCTCCAGCACCCATGAGATCAGAATACCTGCAGCTTTAGTCTGCCCCAGGGAAAAATTCCCCATAGTCAGCACTGTACAGCTCACTGCCAAATCTAAACTGACCATTTAGCAGGTGCCCTGCTAAAACCTAGATCCAGGTTCATCCACACTACATCACACCTCACCTTGTGTTGCTGGGAGGCTCTGGAGGATTCGCTGAAGGATGCAGGTGGAATTCAAGTGGGATTAATTTAAGTAGATTACTTGTACAATGCATGTAAACCAAATGAACCTCACTTCTTCCTCTTCTCCAGCACCCCTCAAGAAAGTTCCATGCATTTTCAAGAGCCAAATGGGCTCAGATGTCTCTGTCCCTGCACCCACACAGTTCTTTACTCCAGCTAAGCAAGAAAAACAGCACTCACATTAGGATCTAGTGACACTGCCACCACACACACACAGACAGACAAAATGGAGGGGCTATCTGGCACTGGGAAGATAACAGAGCACTTCCAACTATCCAAGAGCTGCTGAGAGCTGACACAAAAGGAGGAAGAATGACAAGCTATAACTAGATGAAGGTCCTGAATTCAGGATGGCTAAGTTTAGCTTCTGCTCTTAGGTCAGTTCTATGCTCAGCATGTAGCAGGGTCTGAGATAAGACAATAATTCGAGAATAATTGAAATTGGAAAACTGTCACGGTAGAATTGGGAAAAGTTAGCGTCATGTTAGGGTCAATAGCATAACCAGAACAGATGTAAAGAAATCATCTCATAGGGGTTGATGATATGTCAGTGTGAGCCAAGGGAAGAGCAACATCACTCCAGGAAAAAGTTCAGACTGTGCCACTGTGGGCACAGAGACATTACCCAAGCAGACACAAGAACAGGCTAACTGTAAATATCTTGTTCTGTCAACACTGGATGTCGTTTTCAGCTACAGGAATCCAAACAGCAGCAAAGTATGGCATCTCGTGATGGAGCAGAACTCTATTTACTGGTCCCTACAGCTCACAGCTAACTGAGGAACTCTTAAGTTGAGCTCAAATATCACTAGTGAACCACCCAAGAACTTGGTTACTGCTAGCCTGTATCATTTTGCTGTCAGTCTCACAGCTACCGTGTGTCCCAGAGTCTGCCCCTCAAGTGACCATGTTCCTTGGGCAGAATGGGATGCAATATCACATGAGTCACTTTCCTGTTGCCTCCCAATTAAGAGCACAGACCATAGAACTGCACTGTCAACACTTCCCACACACCCACACACAGCTTATGTGGCAAGGAGGTGCAGCAGGAACATCTTCCCTGCACTTACAAAAGCTGTTGAGTTACCCCTCCTCACTGTGTACTCAAACAAAGAACTGGCAGGGGCCTTTTCACGTTGCACTGCAAGCAGAGAAGCTGTAACTGGTTATCAGACTTGTTGTGCAGGGCTGCAGAAGCCCTGCTTGCCCGGGCATTCAGACACAGTCTGTAGAGATACGCTGATTGATGCCTTACTTGCTGGAGAGCCGTAACAAAGGGCACTGTCACTGTCACCTTTTCCACCCAGAGAAGGGATGTGAAGCCAGTGCCTCCAGGTACAGCCTTGTTGAGATGACACAAAGCCAGGGACGCAGCCACTCTTTGCATTGACAGCGCCATGAATCACAAGGAGAGGAGGAGCAGCCCAGTGGCTCCTAGTCTTCCTACGTGCCTGAAGTCACCTTCTCCGAAACACGTCCCCTGCACTGTGCAACCACAGGGAATTCACCTCAGTTTATGCTAATGCTCTGACTCACCCCCTCACTCTTTGCAGCCACTGGCAAGAACAGTTTTGACCAGGCAGTCAAGTGCCTGAAGCCCGACCACTGGTGTTACTCCAACCTGCCTTCTGTAACCAGCACAGCTGATGCAAAGTGCCTTCACTAGCACTGTTTCCACCCCAGTGCAGGGTAGCACAACCATTCTGCCACATGGCCCAGCCTTATCATACAGGGCAGAAAGGCAACCTCACCTCCCCAGAAAGAGCACAGTAGGATACATGTATGGCTGGGTTTCTTTTTAAAGCTGAAGTCAAGCTTCCAAGAGGCTGCAACCAGAAGCACTGCCAGTCTGTAACAGACCACAAAAATAAAGGTGTGTCTTAAAAAAGAGAATCCTCTTTATTTCACTGGAAAAATTCTGTTCCACTTGGGCTAGAGCTCCACTTTCTGGACATTCCAGAGAGGCTTGAAACCATCACCTCTTAAAATAAGCTGAAAGAGGTTTAATGTTGAAATAATCTTATCTTAATCTTCTTGAATAGTTGTTCAGTATTTCAGAGTCACTATCACGAGGGAAGCAATAACACCAGGCTTTCAAAGGCTACAGTGAACTTCCACTGAGGGTTGGAAGCAGGAGGTACACCAGAACCCCCAGCACAGGCCACAGCCAACTTATGCAACAGATGCTTTTCCTGCTATTATTTCACATGTGGGCAAGTGTGGGAGGACAGTGGCTATTACTAGCCATACAGAAAGTCCAACAGCTGTTGATCTGTCTCAGCTGTCCAGTCATGCAAGTCCTTGCTGTCCCCACAAGAAGGGCACAGGTCCTTGACTCCACAGAGCAGCATGACTGGCACCCAGGGCACAGGCAGAAGCACCTCCAGGTTTGGAGAGATGACCATTGGCCCACAACAGGGAGAAGAGGCTGGTCTGGCCAGGCTGCTGGGCATGTTGTGCATTTGTGCTCCAAGCTGAGTGAACGAGTTCCTGTGGAACTTGTGTATATTGCTGCAGGTCCTCTGTGCCCATCCTCCTGGCACTCAGCTGTATCTTCTAGGGCACAGAGACAGCCTGATCTGACACACAGATGCTCTCTCTGAATTAAGGAGCTGGCAGAACTTGCTTCTTGTATTTGCCAGGGAGACACAAGGAAGACAGGCAGCACTTAGCAGGTGTGCAAGTAATTTCTTGGCTTACTAAGAGCTTTTTATCCATAACAGTTTGTTCTAAATAAATTGCATTGTGCTTTCAGGAAGGTGGTGATTACTGGAGCATTCTGCTCCTTGTCTTTGGGAAGAGCACCTGCCATTAGTTAAGGGCAGATTTTCAGAGTTCTGGGCTAATGACCAAAAAATTCAGCAATGGGAAACTGCAGACCTTGGTTACCAAACTAAAGGGAGAAGAAAGGAGGATTTGATTTTGAGACAGCTGAGAACTAAGGGATGAAAGCCTAAGTGGACACGATTTAGGAATTCACAAAGGGAGCAGATCTGCTCTTGAGCCAAAGTCTGGCCTACCAATGCCACAAATCCGTGTTAGCTCACATACATCAACAGCTACACTTCCAACCTCAGAGGGCTCAACACAAGTGCCAAATGATGTTAGAGTACAAAGAAAAATATTTTCAGCTTTTTAGGATAGAAATTCCCCCCTGTACTGCAAACCCCCTTCAGACAGAGACAGTTTTGACATCAGAATGCAAAACCCTGCCTGCTGTGGCCACATTAAAGGCCACTAACATAACTCTGCTTGGTATGAGTGACAACTCCAGGACAACTTAAGGGGTTGTTCAGAGCAACTAGGCTGTGACTTTAGAAATAAGCAGATCTCGTTCACTGACACACCAGCACAAACCATTTTGCCTTTCTCTGCCCTAGTTGCACTCGTTGGCTAGCTCAGCTGCTTGCTGCACTGCACACATACTCAGGAGAGTAAAATGCAATGGAGGCTGAGGCTCACTTCCACATCTGACACAGCCAAGGACAAAGGGTTTGGCAAAGGAGCAGCGTCTTGTTAACACAGCTACTTATCTCTCTTTTTCCACACTGACCAGTTGGACAGTGAACACACATGTCGTCCTGCTCCGGAGCACTACACTGTTCAAAAGAAATCATAGAATCACAGAACTGTTTAGGTTGGAAGGAACCTCAGAGATCATCTAGTCCCAATTCCCCACCATGGGCAGGCACATCTCTCACCAAACCAGGCAGCCCAGAGCTCCAACCAACCTGGTCCTGAGCACTGTCAGAGAGGGAGCAGCCACAGTTTCCCTGGGCAACCTGTTCCAGGGCCTCAGCACCCTCATAAGGAGGGATTGCTTCCTAAAATCTAATCTAAATCTGCCCTCTTTTGGTTTGAAACCATCCCCCTTGTCCTATCACCAGAGTCTCTTGTAAAATGTCTCTCTCCAGCTTTCCTGTGACCCCTTTCATGTAAGGGAAGGTAGCTATAAGGTCCCCCTGTAGCCGTCTCTTTTCCAGGCTGAACAGCCATAATTCCCTCAGCCTGTCCTTGTAGCAGAGGGCCTCCCCACCTCTGATCATCCTTGTGGCCTCCTCTGGACTCACTCCGATATTCCATGTCCTTCTTGTACTGGGGACTACAGAACTGGATGCAGGGTTCCAGATGAGGTCTCATAAGAGCAGAGCAGAGGGGCAAAATCCCTCTCTTGCTCTGCTGATGACACTTCTCTTGATCCAGCCCAGGACACTGTTTGCCTTCTGAGATGCCCTCACACACTGCCAGCTCTTGCTGAGCTTCTTGTTTACTAACACCTCCAAGCCCTCCTCAGGGCTACTCTCAATCCATTCACCACACTGCTGTGTGGTGTTTGTGCTTGGAGTTACCCCAAGCCAGATGTAGGACCCTGCACTTGGACTTGTTGAAACTGTCCCAGTTCTCCAGCCTGTCTAGGTCCCTCTTGATGCCCTGCATTCCCTCCAGTCTGTAAACCACCCCACACAGCTTGGTGTCACCAGCAAACTTGCTGGGGGACACTCAGTGCCACTGTCCCTGTCACTGACAGAGTTATTAAATGGCACCAGAATCAAAACAGTCCCCTGAAGAATCCCACTGGTAACTGATCTCCACAGGGACATGGAGCCACTGATCACAGCTCTCTTTGTGGGACCATTCAGCCACTTCCTCATCCACTTAGAGGTCCATCTGTCCAATCCGTATCTTCTCAGTTTAGAGACAAGGATGTCATGTGGGACAGTGTTGAATGCTGAGTAAGAACTGCTGGAAGGTTCTTCCCATTGAGTGGTTGGAGATTGCAGCTTGGCCCAGTTCTGTAACAACATAGAATTCATTTGTCTTGTGGGTGGTTTTGATGTAGGGTGAATGTTGGAGAATGGCTCGAAG
>VZRI01001617.1:130737-153451 GCA_013397515.1 Upupa epops | reverse complement strand
GCCTCATCATTACTGTGAAAATGAAGCTACTGTGATCACCTAGAAACGTTAAGTGCAATCTGCCAGGGGGTCAGATGACAGCGTGATTTCAGGGGAAGGTAGGAGAACTTCAAGACAGAACCAATTCCTTTCAGATGATACTTTTCATGATGTGGGAGGATGTTTTTACCAAAGCAGCAGAGAGGAGGAGTATTTTTGATCTATCAGTTTGTAATACATTGGATTCCAGTTTCCCACTAAGAATCTTTTTTAATTATATTTTGATCTCTTCTGCAAATTTTCAATGAATGTTAAATCTAAAATTATTTCATGGGATGTATCCAAATGCCCTATTGACCAGTTTAATTAGTTCTTCGTAAAAGCTGTTATTAGCATCCATACTCCTTGTTAAGTCTGCGGAAGTGTGATTGAGTTGTGGGACATGAAGAATGATCTTGCTTTAGTTTCATTGTCAAGATCCCTAATTAAAAGAGAGCAACTTAAAAATATCATTCAAGAGCTTTAACTTCAGGACAGTAGATGGATTTTGGTCAATGCATCTGAAAAAACTGTGAGTCAATCTCAATGTTGTCAGTTAGTGGTTTTGAATATTGTCCTTGTTCATCCTGCATTTGCTGTGGGAAACCCTACTGCTCTTGTGGGGAGTCCTGAATGTCTTGGAATGAGGATCAAATCAGTGAGATACTGGTGTAAAATAATATAATAACAGTTGTGGGAATTAAGAGATTGTGGGACATTATGAGCAACTTGCAGAGGAAGGTTAGAGTTCCAGTATTGGATCACATTTGTCTCCGAGAAGTGTCATTGCTCCCTGCTCTGTGTTGCATTGTTCAGAATAACTTATATTTTGTCTGAAAACATGAGAGAGTTGATGTCATTTCAGTATTTTGAAGAAATTGTATTTTATTGCATTGGTGTCTGTTGTATAATGTAGCAGTCTGCCCCGTAATAGGCTTTGTAGGTTCACTCCAGGTGTTCTGGGATTGCTCATATCATCTGTGGCATAGGAGTGGGAGGTGTTTAGGTGTTACTTATGGTTAGGTGTGTCCTAACCAATATAATAGAGGCATTCAGTGACTGGCACCAGTGAGTGTATTTGTTTACAGAGTTTCTTGTCACTCTCAAGTAGTAGTTGCTTGTGATTTGGCTCCAGATCCTCAGTTTGATCCCCAGTGAGGATTACTTGGGGCTGTTCCCCAATTCTTGACACCTCACTTAGCTCATTAGGTTTGCTGACTCATCTTCTTAGGCTCCTTGTAGAGAAGGGAGTAGGTGCTTTAAAAGTTGATTTCCTGATGTCTGACATAGGTTTCTGTGCTGCTTCTTGGAGAAGGACGTTTGTCTTACCAGCCCATGGAGGGAGCACAGGGAGGCTGACTGGATGAGTGTGGGATCTAAAACAAATTTCCTAGTGATACCCTTCATCATCCTAGTTTCCTGGGGATCTCATCATAACAAGCAGTTAGCAAGTTTTTTCAGAGGAGAGACAGCCTTTCCTACTAGAAAGTGATACAATACTAGTGACTACTGCTAGGTGTTTTTTTCTGACTGTCTAGTTATTATGTTGTTACATTAGTTGGGAAGCCTGGGATATTAAAGTAGCAGTGAAAAGCATTCTTTAATACCTGTGCAGGACAAAATAGGGTTGTGGGCAAAGCACAGAGTGAACAGATGTGCTCCATTAGCTTCCCATACCTGTGTAACTACTAATTTTAAGAGTTTAGGCTCCTGGATTTGCAGCTCTCTTCTGATGAGTGGGCAATATTCTTAATCTAGTGACTTCACAGTTACTGATTTCCAGGATGCAATCCCAGGTAGGAGGTGTGTGTGTTGCATTCCTTGGCCATGTAAATGATAGCTTTGTGTTTGGCTGTATTGAAATACATTTCTGAGACTAAAACAGATGAAGTGAGCTTGTCAAATGATTGTGTTTGTCTATAGCTAATATAATTTCTGTATAATTCTTGGTGCAGTGCACCAATGTAATTAGCATTCATTTTGTAGGAATTTTTATGTTACATAGAATACACTAAAAACTGTGAGGTCTAGTACTCATGTCAGTGCAGGTTTAATGACGTAGGCAGTCTGAAGATTTTTCACTTTAAAAAAAACATACTTTGGAAATATACTTTGGAACTTTTTTCTGCCAGAATTTATTCCACAGAATGTTTTGTCTTTGACCTCACACTGCAATAGCACTACTATTGTTATATCCAAATATGTGTTGTTTTCTTCCGTGCAGTTTATAAAGAAACTGAATATATAATATTTTTGTTAGTTATTTGTGTCAGTCAAACTTTGGCTCTCAGAAAGAATTAAGTTGTCCTTATTTTGTTGAGTGCTTGATTTTTGTGTAGTCCTTGATACTCAGTAATGATTTTACTCTCTTTTAATTTCTTCTGAAGCAACACACAAGTCAAGTTTTTCACTATTTTACCCAGGCTAGATATTATATTGACTGATCTGCAAATATGTGTGTTACTGGTACCTTTCCTTACAACACTAATTAATGTAATAAAGTAAGATACTGTTTTTAAAAAGACAGAATGGCTGTATTTATGTGAAAGTGCTTGACCACACCAGTTAAGTGAAAAAGGACATGTGTGATGAAAATTAGAGTATTGCTCCACACTGTAGGGTATACACAGTGGTACCCTGCTGTTGGTAAGGACACTCAAAGGATGAAAACCTGTGTTGAGCTATTGCTCTGAGTGCTCACTCCAATACCTTCTGCAGTGCCTCCTTTGACATCCCTTAGGGTCCTTATTTATAGTGTAATTGGTTTGAAAGATCCTTCTAGTCACATGCATCATATTCCAGTAACTTTGCATTGTAGTTGTAGCAAATGTTTAAACGCTCTTCTCCAGCACACTGTGGATATCTTACTGTGCATATTTACTTGTAGGCACCTCATGTATAATACATTTCTGTGTTGATGTTCTTGCTGTTAATATCATGGAACCAGCCCTAGAATTGGCTGCTAAATTCTGTTGCCTGAGGAGCTTGAATCCTTAAAAGTTGTTTATCCCTCACGCTGTCACTGAATGTGAATACAGCACTAGACTTGATTTGCTTTCGTTCTTCCCAAATAAAAAAAAAACACTGTTATTTTCACCACATTTTTCCACTGGTGGTAGTGAGCCAACATCATTGCAAAGCTCCTTAGGTTCTCGGTATACTTCAAAATGTTCTGTTGTCCTGTCTCCTTTTGCTCTGCTACTTGCAGATTTTTTTTTCCTGATACCTTTTAACTCACTTATGCAGGGAATAACAACACACATGGACCCACTGCACAGTGATGCTGTGTGGTATTGGCCTTGTGTTTTAACACCTGGTGGGTTTTGTTTCTGAAATGCTCTTTAGCAGCCGTTGGATGACTGTGATGAGTTCTCTCACATTGTTATGTTAACCATGTGATAAATCCCAAGCTGCTGTTGTCATCGGATATTTTCCACCCTAAGCAGGAACTCCATGAAAAATGGCCAGATAACTTAGTGTGCATATTTTCATCTTTGATAAACACTGTATGTCAGTGCAATTTAGGAATTTGGAGAGTCAGCAATCTGTGGCTGACACCGCCTCACCTCTGTTTGCACAGGAGCGTGGTCTGCTGCAGCTTCAAGAAGGAGCATCATCATACAGCTTTAGGTCGGTGCTGTGTACCATGCTGTTGCTTTGCTATCATACATTCATGACCTTTGTGTTAGGTAAGATTGTTTATAATAACTCTTGGATTTGATTAGTACATGTGGGACACAGAGGGGGTGGAGAAAGAAAGATGATTCCATAATTTACTTGTCAGTGAATTGTTTGCTTATGATCAGATTAAATAAAACTCAGTTGTGGTAATTTTATAGTATTGATCATAACTAAGAGAATGTTTTCATCTTCAAGATGGAAGTTTGTTTAAGACATATGAAAAGAGAGTGTGGGGATAGCAAAGAAAGTTGTGAGAACTCTATGTGCCTTCAGTAGTCTGTTCCATTATTTGGGAGGTGAAAACAATGGCTGTAAGTGGTGAATACCTGAATGCTTTGTTAATGATTATATGTCATCCTTGACTTTTCTGGGAAGTGGTAGCTTCTGGATGAGAAGCTGTTCCCTGTTGTCTTCAGCATTCTGTAAAATGTGTTTGTCTACACATAAGTGAATATGCAAGTCAGTAAGCACAGAATTGTTCAGATCTTCCTGCTTCCTGTCTTAGTGCAATATCAGCTTATGTCTTACTTATCAGAGAGGAACTTACATGTTGGTGAGATGAGGAAAGCTAATCAATATCTTGCATTCCTGTTTTTTTTCAATTTTTTTCTTACTATTTTTATGCATTCTTAGGAACAGGGAAAGGAAATGTTGAGGAGGCAGAAAGACTACTTAAACCTTACTTGGCTCGCTATCCAAAGGTAAAATGAATAATAATTTAGTTCAGTGCAGTCATCTATGTTTTCTTTCCAAATAACAAAGCTCTAGACTACATGGTCAGCTTTAAAACTGTTATAGAATACTTTTGTTTTATTATTGTTTATTCCAGGGAGCCATATTCCTGTTTTTTGCAGGCAGGATAGAGACACTGAAGGGTAATATTGATGTGGTGAGTAATCCTTTTGCTCTTGTGTAAAGTAAGTTTCAAAAGCACCTCCAAGAACGATGTTTCCTTTTTTAGCTAATGCTTCCTATGGCTTTGGCCTATATGTAACTTAGAAATTACAAATAAGAATTGTTTGAAAACTGTTTTGACTAGGTTGTTTGATCAACTCATTTTGCTGCCCATCTCAGTTTCTGTTGATAATCTAGTCCACCAGTAGTAGTGACAGAGTTTCCTTTATTTTCCTATACTGAAGCAAATTGTGCCTTTAGTAACATCCAGTAGTAATTCTTTACCTTCAATCTGAACGGAGAGTCATACAAGACTGGAAAGAATTAGAGAAGTGAAAAATGCATGTTCAAAATACCCTGAGACAGTACCAGCTGGTAGGCAGTGCAGTAGCTCCCTTGCAAAAATAAATGTCAGCTGAGCATTTGTCCTCTGACTTCAGTTTTATAATTTCCCTAGACACAAACATTCATTTTGGCGATCCTTAAAGAAGCTTAGCATGATTTCCACAACTGGGAAGCTCTATGGCAGGGTAAACTTGTAACATGGGATGGCTCTGGAGCCAGGAATTTCTCATGGGAAGCCAGCAGGCATGATTTTGAGGAATACTGGGCTGTTAATAATTTGGAAGTTGCAAGAGTCGTGTCAACGCATCATGGGACCACAGTGTCTATTACAACACTGGTGTATGTGCATTTACACATGGCTGAAGCAGTGTTTGGAAATCTTTGTGTTCAGGCAGTTAAAAGATATGAAGAGTGTTGTGAAGCTCAGCAATACTGGAAGCAGTTTCATCACATGTGTTACTGGGAGCTCATGTGGTGTTTCACCTACAAGCGCCAGTGGAAGATGGCTTTCTTCTATGCAGACCTGCTAAGCAAAGAAAACACCTGGTCAAAGGTAGGCTAAACAGAACAGAAAGTTGGAAGGCCTTGTAGTATCTATTAATTTTCAATCAGATTGAGTTGATTCTTTGTAGCTTTAAAGATGAAGATAGTAAAACAAACCCCAGCCAGCTGTGGCTCTTCTAGAACAATGTGCATTACAAACATTCAAATTGGAACAGACTGTGGGCAAACAAATCTTTTGGGCCTGGCTTGTGGATGAAGAAAAACTTGTTAAAGATGTTTTTGACAAGTTGTGTCATCAACAAATGGCAATTAATGGTGCTAGCTGCCATTTTTTTCATTATACTATGGATATAAGCTCTTTTGGTGATGAGTGAGGCTAGCCAGGATGGTGCCTGCAGGATAATAAACGTAATTAGAAGAGGCATCTTGCTCAGTGAGTCTGAAATGAAGAAGCTTTTCCATCCAGAACCCAGGTAACTTTCCTCTCTTCACCATCTCCTGAGGCCCAGGGAAATCTGTCAAAGGGATTAAGTCTGGCCAGGGCAGGTATGTGGTTGGAGGTTTGTTTCTTCTTAATGTGATCAGACTAGGTGTGGGGGGAGAGTCTCTCTGTTGTTTTTTCTAGCACACGCTGTATGTATTGGCCAAGCGGAACCAAAAGGGACATAGGCTCCAAGCAGCTGGGTGAAAGCAACTTTTTCAATGCCCCCATTTGGGTGAAAACTGCAGCAGGGACCCCTTGTTCCCCTAGGGATCCCAACAACACATTGAAGCCTAGGAGTCCATAGGAGGCCATGGAGCTCCCAGAGCCAGGAGCACAGCAGCTGGCTTAAAACCTTTAGTATCCTGAATTGCTGTGGGAGTAACATTAATGCATGTGCTTTTGTGCTGTACATTGTGTTTTATAATCTGTTGCTGGGGCCTCAGAGAAGCAGAAAATACACTTCCTGCTGAGATAATTTGCTTCTTTGCATTCCTTGGTAGCTGAATGTAAAATTGCTTGGGAATCCCTATGAAATCACAACTTTTCCTAATCATGAAACCCTTCAAAACCGTTTTCTTGAATGTAGTATTTGAGAAATTATACCAAATTTTGACTGTTGACACAGACTATGTAGTATATTCTTTTTATCTGACTGTGACCTTTCCATAATTTTTCTAGCATGTATTCCTAAGAGTAATAAAAGTTGACTTTTTATCCTAGTGTGACCTTTGTTTTTGGAATTTGGACAAACGCTATAAGCTGATAGAATGTAAACAAAGACACAGCATTAAAGAACATTCTATGCTTTCTGAACTACTTATCTGTCGTTCAACATTCTGTAACATTATGGTGGTTTGTGAGTTGAAAGCACCAACCTCTTAGTGGCTGTTTTGTGTTTTATGTCAATTCCTGCAAATTCCTTTTTCTGTATGGATATTCTTGATTGTATTTGCAGGCTACTTATATTTACATGAAAGCTGCTTATCTGAGTATGTTCGGACCTGATGACTGCAGCCCTTTTGGAGACAGTGAAGCTGAGTTATTTAGGTGAAATTTACTACTTCCTAGTTACAGTACATTCCTGTCTTTTCACATCACAATGTGGGGAATAGAAACAAAATTATTCATTAGAACATGTTTGTTTGGAAGTTTGGAAGATCTGTGTAAATAGCACTGGTTTGGTACGAATGTATCTAGAGGAGGGCTACCAAGCTCATGAGGGGTTTAGAGAACAAGTTATATGAGGGGAGGCTGAGGGAGCTGGGCAGGTGTAGTTTGTAGAAGAGGAGGCTGAGGAAGGATCTCCTTGCCCTCTCCAGCTACCTGAAAGAAGGTTGTTGGGAGATGTGTGTTAGCCTCTTCTCCTTAGTAATTAATGGCAAAACCAGGGGAAATGATGTGAAGTTGAGGCAGGGGAGGTATATATTAGATCTTAGCAAGAAATTCTTTACAGAAAGAGTGGTGAGGCACTGGAACAGCCTTCCCGGAGAGGTGTTTGAGTCACTATCCCTTGGAGATAGTTAAGAAGCATGGTGCTTGTGTCAGGCATGAAAGGGGCTGTTTATGTTTTTCCCTCGATCAGGTATTTGTTTTTTTTGTTGATGTGGGTATGGTTGGACTCAGTGATCTAGGACGTCCTCTCCAACCCTGATTATTCTGTGATTCTGTGAAATTGCAGAGTGAAACATTTCCTTAGAGTAAAGCAGACCTTGAGTTCAGAGAGCAGATTTTTCTTGGCCTGGAAATGCTTTAGATATTACATCATACAGCGCCTGCTGTTGTTGCATGTCATATTCCAATATTCAATTTTTCAGTTGTTTCCTTTAATCAAAAAGAAATGTAAGATATGAAAGCTTTCAGCAGATTATGCTCTAAGACACATGTCTCCTTTGTGGACACATCAGTACAACTAGATTCCTGAGTTTTGAGTCTGAGAAAAATATGAAATATGTAGTCACTTGCACATGCAACCACCTTGTTAATACAGAGAGTTAACCTGATTGGGATGTTTGAGCTCAAAAATGCTTAAATCTTGCAAAGAGAGTTGGGTACTTTTAACTTTTTGCAGTTTTTCTATAAAATCAAAATAACACTTTTTAATGTGCATATGATATATTGATACTTCACAGGTTTTCAATATCTTACATAATCATTACAAGCAGATTTTATTGGAAAAAGCTAGCCTGCCTCTTTCTTACTCTGTGAAGAGAGATGGGCCCTTTATAAATTAGGTGCCTCATCTAATTTACTTTTTGGGTGGAGAACAGTCCTCCTTCCTCTTTGATTAAAGAGGAAGCCTAAGAGGTAGATGTGCCTTGCATAAAGAGCTTTTGTGAATACATATTACTCCCCTTCCCCAGGGGTAGCAGCAGTGTGTAACAGCTTTTTTAAGTTCTCTTTTATTTGATTTCTTTTTTATTTGACTGTTATTTTTTCACAGGGAAAAAAATTCATTACATTTTCATTTAAACTTTCAGGGTTGTTCCCAGTTTGAAACTGAAAATTGCAGGGAAATCTCTGCCTACAGAGAAGTTTGCAATTCGGAAAGCTCGTAGATATCTTTCTCCAAATCCCATTCCTTTGCCTGTTCCACCTTTGGTAAGTTAGAAATACTTGCCTTATTTAGATTTTTTTTAACTTATGGA
The DNA here is from genome assembly GCA_013397515.1 of Upupa epops. Lineage (NCBI taxonomy): Eukaryota > Metazoa > Chordata > Aves > Bucerotiformes > Upupidae > Upupa > Upupa epops. Next base: position 144,880 of record VZRI01001617.1, on the reverse strand, counting down.
AATAAACCCAAGATAATTAACATAGTATCTTTCCATGTTTCTAAGGTAAAACCTCTGCTGGAGACTGGAATGTTCCCAAAGCAAAGCCAAATGAATGCAAGGAATGCTGTAAAACTAGGGCATGCACCAGCCACAGGGAACCAAGCCAGTTGTTTCTGACACGTAAATGTGTTGCATGTGTAACTCATTATTCCAGCTGTAGACCAGTGTGCTCCTAACAGCTTTCTTTTGAGGAACTTTGCCCTAGGTCTTTTCGGTCATGTACCATTTGCTGAGACTACTATAAGGAGACTTTAAGGTACAAGTTACAGAGGAGGGGGGAGATCAATGAAACAATGCAGGAACTGGGGACTGCATGTAAGCATCTATTTTAATGTGCCCTGAATGTTTGCACTATGGTGCTCTCCAGAGCAACTCATAGGTGCCAGAATGAAAGAACTAAACTCTTTAGGCACTGCAGAAAATGACAGCCTATTGGGTTTGGGTTTTTGATTGGTTTTGGGGAGGTTTTTTGCCTGTAATGCTGACCATTTCCCTACGAAAACGGCTGTGTGATGCACCTGTTGCCTTACTGCTCAAGCTCTTACAAAAACTATTTGCAAAGAACATGTAAATGAACATGAAAGAATTTTGAGTCCACAGGTTTGCCAAGTGCAGTGATGTTAACATTTGCAGAGCTATGAGCTGTCATGTTTGTGAAACAGATGGATAATTAGTAAATACTCCTTAAGACAGTGCCTGAACAGGTGAACCTCTTGGAGACACCAGTGAGTAGTCCTTTCTCAGCCCACCAACTGGGCATGTGACACAGTGCTTCTTAAAGAAATATAGTTGTTTCAGCACAGTGTGGGTATTCGCTTGGGGACACTTTCCACTGAGTCTTAAGTCTGAAATGAGAGAAATAATTAGGTTACTTTGATTAGCCTTTCAAGTTTTGAAGTTTGTAAAGACTAAGTTATGTACACACCTGGGGTTTGACTGGGCTGTTCCAATGGGATTTTAGCAGAACAGATTTCTGTACTGAGAACTGTCCTTGGAGAGGCTGAGCACTGTGTCCTTTGTTTCTGCTGCAGCAGCATTCCTGAGGCAGCAGAAGCTGCAGCTGAACAGTTAACAGTACTCCAAGGATGTAGAATTGGAGCAGAATCTCATCTCTAGGATTTTTCTTTTCACTGTGAAGGGACTCACTGAAATGAGCAAGTCTGCAAGTAAAGTCTTATCTTGGAAATTTTGCTTAGAATTAATGTAGTTTAAATACTTCTGTTTCAAAACCATCTGAACAAACCTGCACCAGATACAGGAAGGTCAGGTTTTCCAGTCAATAGAGACCAGGTGATGACAGCAACACTGCCTGGGTTTAACACGTTTTTTAATCTATTCTAGCCTATCAGATTTTTGTACTACAGTTCCAGATCTCAGTTATTCTGTACAGAAATTTATCAAAAACTTCACATTTTCACATATGGACTAGGTCATATACATAAATATAATAAATAACTTGTCATGAGGCTCAGTTGTGTGTTTATATTTTTCCAACTTTATGATTGCTAGTGGCAGTAGGTTCATTTGGTCTGGTGTTACACACTGAAAGACCCCCAATAATAAATAGTACTTGAAGCAATTTATCAACATTTACTCTAAGAACAGCTGAATAAGAAAGCAATTATATTCTGTTGGAACATCAAATAAACCCAAGGAATTTTAGGGACTTACAGTTGGGCTCTAATATTCTGTTGGTTTATTTGAAGCTTGGCTTAAAGGCTGGAGGGTTTGGTTTTCTTTTTGGTTTGTTGTCCTGAGATTTTGTATTTTCTCTATGGAAGCAATAAGTTGTAGTTATTTTATAGGTATCGCCCTGGTTAGGACAGACCTGAAGAGACTTTAATCAAGGGACAGTTAGCCGTGTGCTGTGAGTGCTTTAATTCTGTTTTCTTGGTATGTGCCCTCACCTATAAGTGAGATTTTGTGCTTGCATTCTGTTCAAGCAATCCTCCTTACACTCTAGTAAGCGGATATTCATTTTCTTCCAGGGCTAATTTGTTCTGAAAAGTAATGTAACAAGTTTTCAGTTGCAATGAAAGTGTTTTGACGAACTGACTGTTTAAGGAATCTACAACTTTTTCCATCATACAGAGACAAATCAAATCATTTGATAATCGCATTTATTGCACACTGTAAGTAATGATGATGTCATTTCTCTTCAACCCTAGGAAATGATGTATATCTGGAATGGTTATGCTGTAATTGGAAAATGTCCCAACCTAACAGAAGGCATGTTAGAGACTTTAATTGAAGCTGAAGATGCATTGGCAAGAAGTTCAGGTAATCAGTGACGTGCTTCAAGCAGGTGTATTTTACACCTAAAGATATTATCTGTGAGTGAAGAGAGATGCTTATTAGATAAGTTAATCTGATGATAGCAGGAACATAGATAATGGAACCATAAAGTGTTTGTGCAGATTGGAATAATTTTCCCTAATACGCCAGTAACTTGCAGCAGCAGAAAATGATGATTCCATCCACTGATGTGCATTAGGAATAGTTTACCATGTTTTAAAGGATTTGTTGTTTTGCTGGATCAGAATGGCACATGCATTGGGTTGATTTCTTGAATCATGAAGTTTTGTTACCCAGTTTTGAAGGATAAAAATGAGACAAGTTTATATTCTGTTTTAAAAGTGCTGTCAGTTTATGGTGTGTCCTTGGAATGAATGGTATTTATGTTTCAACAGCATGCTACAGAAACCTGGGACATCATGGTTGGATTTCCTTTGCACTAGGAGTGAGCATAAAATACTATTTAACTGGAACAGACTCTGTTACCATGTCTTCTAGTCAGCCTGTTCATTAGCCAGCCATGAGAAAGTTGAATTCATGTTTATTTCTTGCCCATTTTCCCTCAGCTCCTGTGAGAGTGCAACCAGTCTGCGCAGCTTTTCTTGGAGTTTTCACTTACTGAAGATTTGATCGTATTATTAATATATACTACCTTCCTGCAAAAGGATGAAGCCCCTGTTGACAGAGGAATGAGGGCTAAAGCACTGCACTGCAGTCTTTTCTAGGACCTTGGTCTTCCTGAGCATGTTGTGATACACAGGATTTGAAAGAGTTGCATGAAAAACTGGCTAAAGCTGTCACCTTTTAATTTCACTGGAGAAGACAATCAAACAATATTTTCTGTGGAGGTGGCATCTTATAAGGCTTCGGACTCTTTTACCTTCTTTGTCAACTGTTTTGTTGCATGTTTTGGATAAATCAAATATTTGTCTTTGTTAGTAAAATTGTGGATAAGGCTGGCTTTTTGCACGGATTTGTAGAAGCTGATTCATGTTTATAAAACGCAAAACTGAAAAGTGCAGTATGTTTTACACACACTAGCAATTTAAAGGATTACCTGTTCCAAATAGTGACATGCTCTTTCAAGTGTCATTGTGATGGAAGAAGGGTCTTGATAGTCGTGACTTAGAGCTAGGCTCTGATAAGACTCTGGGCACTCCTCATCATGTCAAGTCAGAATAGGTGGCAAGAAGGTAGGGAGAAGACAAGGGATGTGAGGTGCAGGTAGCAAAGTTTGACATAGCTTTGTTTATAAAAGGCAGTAAATGCATAAATTTAAGAACTTAGAAATTGGACGCAGTATTTCCAAAGTGGACATCTTAAATTAGCTCTTAGGTGTCAGAACCACAAAATTGTGGAATAGCCTTTCAGTAGGAGTAGGAAGGGAAAAAACAGCCTGATAATTTTTAGACAAATTTTTATTGATTTGTGAAAAGCTGGATAGGTGTTTGCCTTTGCATTAAATGCACTGAGTTGACCAGTTAGTTCCATTCTGTCCTTTTCTCAAGTACATGGATTGTGGTCACACCTACCTGTGTAAATGTTTCCTTACAGGTAGGAAGGAAATAGAGTCTGGTTCTCTGTAAACTCATGGAACATTAAGAATGGCTGCTCTGAAATTTTCTAAAATGTGTTTTTTGCTTCATTTTGCAGCTACTGAATTGCTAGCAGATGACCAGTGTGTGATAAAACTGTTAAAGGGTTTATGCCTCAAGCATTTGGGCAAGATCTCAGAAGCAGAAGACCATTTTAATTACATCTATTTAAAGTAAGTTTTCATACTTGGCATACAGGAGAGTTCTTGAATTTCTCAGTAACTAATGATTTTAAGTAAGAAGAGATGCAACTGTGATAAGAATAGAAAGGATTTTAGTATCTTTGGTATTTATTTCAATTGTTTTGATATCAAAGGAATTGCAGCTTTAATTGCCAGTGGTATTAGCTGCATGTGGAAGAAGAATTGCAAATCAGCACTTTTAACTGAGTGTGTTTCTCAGTTTTGGAGATCTGTAGGTGCTTTAAGTGTTTGACATACCTCTTTCCTCTGTCTGCCTGCTTTCTTTTACCTGTACCCAAAAAGCCCAATGTTGTCTGCTGACACAGGTGGCAGCATGGGTACACTTGGAGCTTCTGCACACCATGCAGTGAATGACATCTCTTCTTTGTTGGCTCACATGGATAGACCTCATAATACTGTCATCTTTTCCAATACTTCCTTGACACTAATATTTTATTATGGGGAGAAACAACATGCTGCATAGTATGGTTATGCAAAATACACATTTATAACCTGGGAGGCAACTTGTGATAGAGAACATGACAAGTGTTGTAGTAGAGATTGATTGCTCCTTCTCATCTTAGCTAATCTCTTATGTATTTGTGTTTGGAGCTGTTAAATGAAGGAAACAATATATCATTTCAAGATCTTGAAGCTATTTCTTTTCCAATGCAGTGAAAAGAAGATAAAATATGACCATTATCTAATTCCAAATGCCTTGCTGGAGCTGGCAATACTGTATCTAGACCAGGATAGAAGAGAAGAAGCAATAAAACTCCTGGAAAGAGCAAAGTAAGCAAATGAAAATACTGTACTGGTGTCTGGGGGGGTCAGCATGTTAGTGAGAAGTAGAAACACTCAGTTAATATGATGAAACTCGTTGCATTTTTTCAATGGAAACACGCATGCCTCATTTTTTGTTTGGACCTTTTCAGAGGCAGACATCACCTGTCAGTCATCCTTTGACATACCTATCCATTCTGCTCAGAGGAAAAAAAAAAACCAAACTAGAAATTTAAATTGTTCATAGAAATGTCAAAGGCTTCTGTAAGAAACAGTCCATGGTGTAGCAAAGTGTATTCATAAAAGATGTATTGCATTAAATCATAGCTCTTGTGTTATGGCTATAATAGCATTACTCAAATTGATGGCTAGCAGTGCTGTTTTCTGTCCTTGATAAAATACATTTAAGATGCTTTGGATTGCATTTCCTGTTTTCATATTGTTCAATCTACATCTGAAACACAACTGAAACACCTGGTTTTACTATTTTCTGTGATTGATTTTTCTAGCAAAGTAAGTTAATCAGGAATAGTTGGACTTGATCCTCTTTGTTTTTTAATATAAAATTAACAAAACATGGGTTGTGCTTCTATCTGAACTTTTGCATCTCTGAGAAGACACAATGCCTTGAGGGTGGGGAGAATTCAAACTAAACAACTGCCATTTTCAAGCATCCTGCAGCAGGGTTGTTCCTCTCTGTCTGGATCGTGAATGAGTCCAGATGTCTGCATCTTTCCAAGTGCAAGGAGTCACCCCAGCTACTGCCGCAGGTGTGAGCAGCTACAAAACTCATGTCTGGCCCCAAATTTCAGAGATGTCAGAGAGTGTTTTTGTGAAGAGCCTTTGTCCCAGTCAGTCTGGTATGTAAGACAAAGCAGTGAATCAGCCCAGGGAGGATTATGCCAAAAGACTGTCAACACAAAAATTTAAAAATGACAGTCCCTAATCGCCTGGGCTTTTGAGCCTGGTTCTCTGTAGACTCATGGAACATTAAGAAGAGCAAAAATTGCATTAGCAAAATGCAGTGGAAAGTCTTTCAATTGGTTTCACATTCCTCAAAGCATGCCTCTCTTCCTGTCCTCATTTCCTTTGCTCAAATCTCTCTGAAGAAGAGATCTAGAAATTAATGATTCAGAGCTGCTCATTCCATCTAGTACATTACCTCTTGCTGCTCAGCCATTGCACCTTTCTCCTGTGGCTCTGTGTGGCTCGGGTCACAGTCCCGTCGAGGAAAGGTGTTTTGCTTAAAAAGAAGCATCAACAGGCAACAGCTTTTAAAACTTTCTTGTTACCCAGTGTATGAAAAGCCCATACGTGTACTTGCTATATTCACACAACTCAAGGAAACTGTAATGATAAGAAAAAACCCTACAGGACACAACACCCCCCTTTTGTCTCAGTCATTAAAAAAAAGTACAGTCCTTCCATTTCTACCTGTAGCAGTTACACCAACCTGAAATGCTCGGGGTTAACAAGCTTTTGGTTAAAAGCAGTGTCTGTCTTCGCAGCCAGTAGAGGGAGAAGGCGTTGGTGGGTTTCAGGGCTGCAGAGTGAGGTTGGCAATTGGCAGGAGTGCAGAGAAGTGCTTGGCTTGTGTATGATGCTTGATTTCCTTGACCTAAATCCTCACGCTGCTGCTGCCTTGAATGCTTCAACTCTGGGAGAAAGACAGGAGTGAGAAGATAAACAGTTCTGGCTCGGTCATGCACCGCAATATTTCTGTACAACTGTAAGCTACAAGCAGGACTGTCAGCACCTGCTGGTGAGGAGTGCGATACCTGCATGACACAGTGCATAATTGAAAGGAAAAACTCTGGAGTGTTTCAGAGCAGTTTATAGCAGAACTTGGTCACCTCCTTTCCTCGGTCAGACTCTTGGGTGTTGCATGCATAAAATTACAAGCTGGTGTGGGATGGGTGTGGAATTCCTTGTTTCCACAGAGCCTGCCGTAATGAGCGATACCAGCTTCTGTGTGTGATATGAATAAGGAGTTCTGAACTGAAATGCTTTTAAGGTTTACAGACTGTTTAACACTTAATGTTATGTTTCCGTAATGATGACAAATATCTTCTAAAAGAAGATATAAAAGATGCCTCTTTGGCATCTGGATTCTGTACCCAGGAGTTGGCATGTTAAATCCTGTTAAGTTGGATCTGCATTTTCTGTGTGCTCCTAGGGACAAATCTTCTTTATGTAAGCTTTTCCATGAAATGCAGACTCTTTTAATGTTTCTTTAAGAGCATGACATAGCTACTGGAGACTATAGGCAGATGGTATTGCCAAGTCAGCAACTACATATTTGTGGGGGAAGTCCTGACAGTTTGTCCCTGGGCCAGTGAACTGCTCCTTGAAAGTTGGTTTGGGGTCTCTTACGTGCCCACCGAAAAAGACTTGCAGTCCTGCTGGATCAAAAACTGGGCTGCCTCAAAGAAGTGTGGCCAGCAGGTCAATGGAAGTGATTCTCCCCCTTAGCTCTGGTGAGACCCCACCTGGAGTACTGTGCCCAGTTCTGGGGTCCTCAGCACAAGAAGGGCATAGACCTGTGGGAGCAGGTCCAGAGGAGGCCACAAAAATGATCAGAGGGCTGAAGCACCTCTGCTATGAAGTCAGGCTTAGAGTTTGAGTCGTTCTGCCTGTAGAAGTCTCTGAGGAGACCTTAGTGCAGCCTTTCAGTACCTAAAGTGGGCCTGTAACAAAGATGGGAACAATCTGATTTTCAACAGGGCCTGCTGCAACAGGGGTGATGGGTTTTAAACTAAAAGGAGAGATTTAGACTAGACATAAAGAAGGTAATTTTTTACAATGAGGATGGTGAAACACCAGGATAGGGTGCACAGAGTGGTGGTGGAGGTCCCGTCCCTGGAAACTTTTCAGGTCAGATCGAATGGGGCTCAGAGCAGTCTGACCTAGCTGAAGATGGAGGGGGTTGGACAAGATGACCTCTGAAGGGCCTTCAACCCAAACCATTCTATGCTTCTGGGCCTGCAAATTGTTTGGTGTTACTAATTCCTACACATAGTACAGTGTTGACAGCCATAGGATGGCCATGAGGAATTTCTCTCTTCTAGTTTGGGACAGCTTTTTTCTCTCCATGCCCTCCCATTCCTTTTCAGGGGGGGGTTGTTTCTCTTCTGCCTTGAGATATGTCTGCTCTATTAAAATTAATCTCTTACTAAAAATATTTTTAAGAAGTCATGAAAATGTTTGTATTCAAATTTGCCAGTTACCCTTGGAGAGAGGGGAATAAAAAATCTGATTTCTGGATGTAAATAAGTATGTGTTATAGATATTTTAGGGGGACTTCCAACATTGTCATTGAGTGGACCAGATTGAATCTCTTGAGTTATTTTTCTCTGGTAATTGCCAGACAGTGGAACTACAAATGAAGAACAAAGAGCTGCATTGTTTGGGAACACATGCCTTGTGTTTTAGAGTAGGCAACAAAGGAGCTGGAGAAGAAAACCCTTTTTGCTGTCTACAGTTGTTTTGCTTAGAACAAGAATTAAAGGTAACTAAAAAATGTTTAATAAATGTATATTAATCAGAGTTAATCTCCTCTTGTTTTAGACAAAACTACAAGAATTACTCCATGGAAACAAGAACACATTTCAGAATCCAAGATGCCCTGCACCAAGCCAAATCCGTCCCAGAAAATGGAATGCACTCTGGAGCTTCGGCAGTGTCGTAACTTTTCCTTCTTTTATGTCCTGTTTGTTGCGAACTTAGGTGCAGAAAATCACTGACACTTTAGAATTATTTTTCTTTCTCTTTCAAGTCAGTGAGAAACCAAATGACTTAAGATTTTAAAGGTGATACCTAAAACTTTCATCTAGTGTAATAACATGGCAAAACCCATCTTAAACCAACAGAACCCTGACAAATATTGTTTTTCCAGCAGTGTCTTTTTGAATACTTCAGTCTGTGTAGTTCATTCATTCAGTCATGTGCCTTTTTCTTGTGTTTGTAACATTCACTGAGCAAGCTGCAACATAAAGGGAAGTGACTAGGAAAAACAAACAACAAAACTTTAAAGATTCACAGATTTAATCTCGGTTAGCTGTAAGTGTTTGATTGAATTCATACTTCTAGAAGTTGAGAAGGAAGCATGACTTTGTTCCACGTACCTACTTAGTTGAAGTGGTGTAAGAAAGTCTCAGTACACAAAAAGCACATCAGAGAGGAGCTCTGAATCCTGGCACTTCTAGGCGTGTGTGGAAAGTTTTGTATCTCCAGCATTTAATAGTCTCATTTTTGCTTCTACAAGAAAGCTTGCTGGTGGAAAAAATTTGGTCTCCTTTGCGCAAGTAACTTGACTTCTGCTTTAATTTGATTTTCATGTCAAGACTACCACTTGTAGCAGCTGATTTGATGGGTGGCAAAGGCAATGACAGTAAAAAACCATCATCACCCCTTCTTTGACAAGTTTTTGAAATGGCAGATCCTCAGGAAACAGGTTTTTATCAGAAATAATATGATCTGAAGTTTATGTCAAATTTAAAGCACAAGTCCTTGAAGGTCACTTAAGAAGCAGCAGTGTTGCACTGACTGCACAGCCATACAGGAGTTACTGTGACAGTTGATTCCTTCTTGAAACTATTGTTCTTTTTTGTTCAGGTTTGCCTAACTTATGGTGCCCATGTTTAAAGGATCTGTGTTTCCTGTGTGAAGAACCTGGGGTTGGAGCAGGCTCCCTTAGCATAGTGCTCTGCTTTTGGCAAAGGAAAGCAATCACCTTTTGCTCTTTATTGATCTTTTGGGGGAATTTCTGTGGAAGGGGCTTTGAGAACAGTGCAGTGAGCTAGATCTACTTTGCAGTGTTGTCTGTTGCCACTTTTCTCCTAAACTGTTTTATAGTCAAGCATAACATCCACTTGATTCATATTTACCATTGTCCAGGCTAGCACCATGTCTGTATGCCTGTGGGTTTTGGGACACACTTCTACCTCCCTTTTGAAAGAGCTTCTTTCCCATGACCCATTCTGATACATGGAGAGGAGAGGTCTGCTGACAGCCCTTTTTCTCTAGTGGAGATGTTTGTCAGGAAGATTCATATCGATGTACCTCACAGTGAATATTCTTTCTAAAGTGATTGCTCCCAGCAGAAGAGAAAGTTGTCAGATTATAGCTCAGCTTTTATTTCCTCTAAGAAAATGACTTTGTTTTATAATTTCAAATTAATATGCAAGGAGACAGAACCACCTGTTCCTCAACAGAGAGAACTTGCATTGTCTTAAAAATAAACACCCTTCGTAAAAGTCTTCCCAAGTTAAAACCACAGATGAAGAATGCATTTCTAAAGTAACTTTCTCAAGTAAATTCAGTTAAGTTTCTCAATTCAGATAAAATTCAGTATAAATACACTATTTACATTTTGCACATAAAAACTTAAGTGTAAAAATTCAGTCATTCTTTGTATAGAATAAAAGATATTTGTTCTATTTCATGCATATAACGCCTCTTCTTCTACTTGTGTCCTTTTCAAATATTTTGGCAGTCCTAGCATCTTTTAAGCAAGCAATGATGTGAAAATTAGCATAAACCATGCTTTGCAGAAAGTGAACAATCCTCCCAACTGTAGATTCATCACTGAAGGCCACTGAAATGCTCTTTTAAATGTCACCCACGACCGAGTTTCAGATGATGTTCAGATACATCCCACAAAGGATGAACTGTACAATGGGCAGGCAGCTTCCCTGGTTCTTTGCAGCAGTAAAAATGTTGGCATTTTCATAGTCATCTTTGGTTGAGTGTGAACAGCAGTCATATCATGGACACAAACTCCAGCTTCATCTGGAGTTAGCCATGATCAGATAGCCTGTGTTTCCAACCAACAGGAAATATTCACCTTCCTGATGTAACAAGAAAGAATTGTGGATTTAAACAGTCTTGAGTTGCTAAAGGAAAACACTTTGCTTGCTAATGGATGCATGAAAGGTCTGGTACCTTATCACTGTACACTGGAACTGCCCACCATTACTCTTTGTTCATGGATGGACTTTGCTTTGATGCCTTCCCATGACAAGAATCAGAAAGTCATAGATGTGTCTGGACCAGAAGGTCTGTGCTGGGATTGTTTTTCCATTGGTTCTCTTGAACCTGTGGTGTTCTGCCTGAAGCAGCTTTCCAGAACAGTAAATTGCTTCATCAATTCACAGTTCCAAGGAGAAGTGCAATCAGTGTGACTTCTCTAACAGTTTCAGCACTCGCTGTGTTTACCTGCCAGAAAATAGCAGATATTCTAATGCAGTCACAAATTGAGGACTGTCAGCATGACCTAAGATTCAGGAAGCTAAGTAGTAATACTGCTCAGATGGATACAGTCAACACCTCATTTGCAGGAGCACTTTCTCATGCTTTCAAACAGTGAATTGTCTGGCTAATGCTGCAGAAACTCACTCTGCATACTGGGCTTTAGCCAACAATTGCTGAAATAGACTCTTTCCAGTCCTCAGCAAAGCCAGAGAAGTTAACCTGATAACTTACGCAGCAGAAAAGGGTTTTCTGCACTTGGTAAGGCCTGTACCATACAGCTATTTCTTTTTTTTAATGTGTATTTTTTAGTAGTGCTGGTAAGTGGTTTCCTGCCAGCAGCTAAGATGGTGTAGGAATTTGTACTCGGGTCTTTTGGATGTCTGCAGCGATTGCCATGGTGTCCTGTGTGATATCACTGTGTCATCTGAAAGCAGTAGAGGCTGGGAAGGGAAAAGTGGCAAAATGAGCATCACTTCTACCATTATATCTGCTCTCTGGAATCCATGTCCTTGCGGTCTTCCATTGAAATGAAGGAAGGACTTGGTGCTGAAAAGCCAGCAGCTTGTACTGAGGTCCAATGAGGCATAACCACCTCAACATCTACCTCCTACAAATAACAATAGATAAGAGAACTTGTTGGGTGAAGAACAAGTGGGTTGAAGCTGAACTTGGTCACACATTTTCTTGATAATCAGAAAAGATTTTGATGAAGTCACAAACTACTGTCCTTTGGAAACACCCACTCTAGAATTGCTCAACTAAACCCATAGCACAGGAGCATACATCAATTTATTACTGATGGGCAGTTCAGTCCCAAAATGCAAAAGGCCTTCCCAAGGATTCAACTCCAAAACTCTCAGTCTGTGGTTCCACTTGTGAGATGCAGTTTTGCCTTCTTTACCATGAAAACGCAGCAGCAATGCAAATGTGTATGAAATGACCAAAACAGCGTGTTCCACACAGTTCCCCTCTGGGAGGAAGAGGAGCAGATAAAGAGGTGAGTCATGTTGTTTACTGCTGTACAGGAAAATGATTGGAAATGTCAGTGATGAATGAAATTGGAGAATGTGAACAGTCTAGAAATTAACTTCCTTCTTTTCTCATTATGTTCTGCAAACAGCTTTTAGTGATAGATGACATGCAAAGCATCTCTCAGCAAGTATTCTAACTGAATGATTTGTCATCATAAAATATCTTTTCAAGGTACCACTGGAGTTTCCTTCATGTGCTCAGGTGTAAAACAAAAAATAAACCAACAAAACCCCCTACATAGTACTTTTTTGTAAAACCATGCCCCATCAATCCTGTCACCAAGATTTAAGAACAGCAACATAAATAAAACCAGCATTGATTGCACTGTGGTGAAACTCTGTACGGTGTCTGCTCTAAATTCAACTGTTTTTGTAGAACTGAATTGTGTTACATTATTTTCTGGGTTTTAAAAAAATCTCTGGACCTCTGAGAAACACTGAGACCTGTCTTAATCTTTCAGATCTGGCTAAACAAAGGCAAAATGTTTATTTAGAATTACTCATCACGTTGATTTCGACTTGCTTTTTCTCTTGATTGCTTTACAGAAAGGCTACCCAACTCCTGCCATGTTCTCTTTAGATGCTAGTTCAATTCAAAGAGAGTATTTTTACAATTGTTTATCTTACACTTAGTTTACCTGTTTAGTCCCATAATAGCAGTTCCAGGTCTGCGATTAGAAAGCAACACAGCAATGTGGTCACAAAAAGAAGTTAAGTAGAAGGTACAATGTTCTAGACAGTTCTCAAGTGTGGAGGTAAGGAACAACTTCCTTAGTGCTGGAGCTGTGTAGGATGTTTGTAATGCTGGAGCCCAAGGACTGTGCTTGGTATTGGTGTCACAGGTGCAGTTCTCAGACGAGTTCTCTGTGAATGTGGTGCTTTTCCTGATGGTTGGGTAAGGCTGGCAGTGTTGAGAGGCCTGAAGACTGTCTCTGCTCCCCCTGTCTAAAGATTCAGAACTCTTTGTCTCCAACAGTTAGTAGAAGTCAGTAAATCATTCTAGGGAGGTGGAGCAATATTTAATTCTCAGAGATGTATGGATTTTGTTCAGTGTTATCTTATTTGGGGAACAGTACTGCTGTCATCACTACCAAGGTTATGCAACCTCTGCTGGGCAGCCACAGAAGTTTTTTAGAACAAGCAGAGCCATTGGTTTTGGAATTTCAGTCACAGAATACCAGGTAGAAAGGTATTCTACCCATTAAAGAATCATCTGGTCCAAGCTTTCTTGGCAAAAGCAGAGTCTATCTCGAAAATGTCCACTGTTGCGGAGCCACCACTTCACTTGGAGAGATCAGTCCAATGGCTGATCTCATTCTGAAAAGTCTGCATGCCTGGCTCTTGGCTCAGCTTTCCGTTCTTCAACGCCAATTCCTGTATTTCTAAGAACAGCAGGAGTTTCATGTGTAGTGCATTTGTTACAGCCTTATAGAAACTGTGGGCTGTCTCACACATGCACGTGCATATAAAAGTGCATGTATAGCTGCTACACAAATGTCTATGTAAACTCACACCCCAGAAGCAGGTTTTTGAAAAATTGTCAGAACTGTTTGAACTATTAAATTCAGTACTTTGAAAAACAGATACTTGTAAAACAAACACTTATCAGGTGTTAATCATCATAGCTTATCATCAGAACTGAGAATGCAGGGAGGCTGAGGGCTTTTACTAATGGTTTGCTGTGGGAATCATAAATAAAACAGAGGGTGCAATATAAGGGCTTCTACAAGGAGAAGTCCTCGAACAATAGGGCAGTCTAGCAGGAGCTCCTCAGTGAAATGATCTCACCAAAAAGCAGCTTTAGGCTGGTTAGTGCAAGAGCATGAGCCGGTTTTGACTCAATAGCACAGCTCTGTCTCAGAGGAACAGTGCCTGGGATGGCTCCATCCAGCTCAGAAAACAGTTTTGCAGTGCTTCATCTTCCCCCCCCCCGAAATTTCTGCACTGTCTGTCCCTCCGTCGC
>VZRI01001617.1:94746-130700 GCA_013397515.1 Upupa epops | reverse complement strand
CCCTCCCCCCCCCCCCCCCCCCCGAAATTTCTGCCTTGTCTGTCCCTCAGTCTGCTTATCCTGTGTGAATGCTTGATTACACAGGCAGCTACCACAAGGGTAGGAAAAAGATGCTAAAAAGGTAGACGTTTGTATTTCTGCAGTGACAACCCTGGCAAAGGCAGCTCTAGCGAGCAAAAGCAGGGCCTGTGGTATCCAAGACAAATGGCTGGTATGGCCAGGCAGGCTGCGAGTCACGCTGCAGTGAACTCACCCCTGTGCGCAGCTGTGTTGAAATGCCTTATGTAAAACAAAGACAAATATTATCTGGGCTTGGTGCTGCAAAGAACAGGTTTATAAAGTTATTGCTACTTGTTTTCCAGCTGAGACAACAGAAGGGGTTGGGGGCTGGTTGCTCATTTGCAGCATTGCCAGTCCCCACCCCTGCTAAGGACAAACCTTTGTACTGCTACAGACACCATCATGGGTATTTTGTTCAGTACAGATTCCCCTCTGCAGCTGTTAGCTGAGTGTCAGTGCAGAGCAGATAATGTAATAAATCAGTGCTACCATGCAAATGGAGTTACTTCTGCTGAAAGAAAAAGTGTGCTTTTGCAGAGGAGGTTTAAACTGTTATTTTTGTCAAAAGGCATTTACTTTGCATTTCATATGCAGACCTCCAAAGCCCCTCACCCTTATCCCAGAACAGGTTTAAGATAATCTGCAAAGGGTGGCTGCATAAATTACAGTCTTCAAAATTAAATGTTAGGTAAAAGGAATAATTAATCCTTGAAGTGTATTTTTACTCTGGGTATTAAGAAGGGCTCTTCTGAACACAGTACATTCATGTGTTTGGAGGTTTTTAATAAAACAGTGGTGCCTGTAATAGATAATATGTAGCACTCCCTTTGCTTCCAAGTCCAGGATTTACCTGATGAGAAGATGGTTTCAGCCATCCTGTTATTCATTTGAAAGTCTGACTCAAGAATTACTCAGTTCTTGACAGAATGACTCAAGAATCTTTACCACGATTGCACAAGGACAGGAAATGTCAAGAAATGGTGGCAATTTAACTAAATTCAGGTGTTTCATAATCCCTCAGCCTAGAGCACTGCACTTGTACCACTGTGAGGAGGGTACAGCCAGCCTTCCACACACCTCCTAGCTTTCAGCCCTGAGAAGCTGCAAGACAGGAGGTAAATTTCAAAACCTCCTGTGGTTAAACCCTTCCACAACACTAGCTCCTCACAAAGAAATTCTCTGGGCTTCTTATTTTTTGTTTATGTACAAATTTTATGATAATCTCCCAGATTTACATAATGAACTGGCAACAAGCAATAACGATTATCATCCTCAGATAGAAAATGATTGAAGTGGTAATGCCAGGAGCATGCAAGCGTTTTTAAGCATAAAGAGTTGTATAAAGCTTTTCATTACTTTTGCTGCATCTCTCTTGCCTCAGAGTTATAGTAATTTTGTTCTGTTGTGTGAGCAGGATCCATTTCCTGCTGTAATCTGCAAATTCTGCTGTTACCTGCAAATTTAACCCAGCAATTTCCCTGCTGTTCAAGTGTCTGGTCCCTACCTGCTCTGATTCTGTGGCAGCACTTAATTTTTAACTGGGACAGCACGTTGCTAGGAGAAGATGTGGTGTCTGGCAAGGACTAGCATAGTGCAGACTTCCACATTTGCTGTCTCATGCATTGTTGACTGAAACTGCAGAGGATTGAGCCTGATAATCCAGGTTGCCAGGGGTGTTTGGCAATTATGGTCCTACAGTATAAATCCAGTTATACTGAGCAGTTTCATAAGGCTGCCCAGTCCCCACAAAATGTTTTAAAGCACCATCTCTCAAGGACTGCTGATGAACCTACGAACTTAGTTACTTACCGTAGTGGTGAGAGGTTGCTTTTTCTTTGTTTCTTCAGAAGGCTTCACAGCCATTTCACTACAGGCCAGTCTGCCCTGAAACATACAACCCTGACACAAGAAGGGCTACGGCTGAGCTGGTCCAGAAGACTAAGAGCCAGCCCTGACTTTGGTTAGGAAACAGCTGTAAATGGACTGTCTAATGTTTGAAGTGTAAGTAATTTATGAGACACCTCTGAGACAGGAGGCAAATATGATCATCTTATAGATGGTGGAATTAAGACACAGATCTGGTTTCACAATTGCAGCCAAATTTCAGGTTACACATTGATTTTCATTAAAATCAGATCGGTTCATTTTTAAGTTAGAAATCATGCAGAAGAGCACTACACCTAAAAACTTGAAAAACCATTTAATTTGTTACATTTACACATTTGCCTTTAATCTAAAATTTTAACCTTCTGGAATGTTTTTCTGTGTAATCAACTGTAGTTTTAGCCTTTCACACCTCTTTGCTATTGAACAAGTATTTGAATCTTTTCCCTCAGCCCAGTAAATCTGTCAGCATTCAAAGTTCAGCTGTACAGAGTGCCTACAAACACATTCAGCTCTGTCATCTGTTGTTTCATCCTCCTTTCAAACCTTTCTCACTCAAGCCTTGCAATAAAGACAAATACCAACATGACAAGACTTGTTTCAAATTGTTCATTTGCCAGTTTTAACAAGAGAAGAAACAAAGCCTTAATGTGGACAGTCTTATCCCACCTAAAAAAAAAAAGAAACCAACCAACCAGATCAAAAGAGAGGATGAGGACACAAAGGAACACACATGGAATGATGAAAAGGAACACCAATATTCCACTACCTCAGGTCTCTCTTCCTAGATTTTCATCTGTAATTACATAGGTGTGAATTCCAAGAAAACCTGGGTCCAGATTAATGTGTAGCAACACTCAGAACTGGAGAGAGACAGCTTTCAGTTCCTTCTGACTGCTACTTGGAGTTGTTCTCTAAGACAGCTGTGGGAAATCAGTCATCATCTTGATTCTACATCTTGCTGGCCAACCCTTCAAGTGATCTGTAACTTGCACACTGCTTCTATACTGTAAACACACCAAGTCTTCCAGGTATTTGGGTCTATAAACACAACCTGTTGTATCAAGTACTCAAACTATAAATGAAAAATAATCAAGAGCTTTCCCTCATTTGTTGTGGTTACCTTGAGATTGCATCTCGTTTTGCAAGACCAGGCCTTCTTGCTGTGTCAGCGTTGTGCTGATATATCAAAGTTGCAGTAGGATACATTAAGAAGAAGATAAAGAAAACCAACTAAGTGGATAGAAGGACTTTACAGCTATAATCTTTGCTAGACCATCTCTTACCAAGCACATGCTGTTTGCTAAGGAAGCCAGCTAATTGTGTCCTTCTGGCTGTAGTGGCGCTGTTTTCTCCAAGTGCCAGCAGCGCAGTCTGTGCTTATAGACACTTTGCATTTACATGTAGGACAAAGTCTGTTTTTCTTGTATCTGATTCCATATCTGTTTGGTGGACTGATGCTTAACAGATACATTTAATACAGGAGACTGAGATACAGTATGTTTATTCTTAACTTCTGATAACCTAAGAGCTACAAGAACAAGAGATGCAGTATCCATTTGCTATCATTCAAGACAACCATTTTCAGGGAGAAAAATAAAAGAGGTGATCAACACTAACACTACATCAGTTCCAAATATGGAGGGGTGTTCACTCAAGGAAGCTTAACTATTTGTCATCCATCTGGCCCACTTTTAACCTGATTAAGTTAAAGGTGACATATTAGAAGCTCAAGGACTGTTGTTTCATCAAAACCAAAGCAAGTTTTTGGAAAACGTGAAACCACAATTCCCCTGCAGGACTTGTTTCATATCTTCATATTCTACATCACTTGTAGAAAAGGGATAATGCATCTCAGTTTGCTTACAAGCTAGGAGATCACTTTGAAGTCTGCATATTCCTAACTGCAAACAAAATATAGCACTTTCAACAGGTTATAAATAAACTGGTTTTCAAGCATAGAGCCAGCCCAACAATAACAATACGCTATTAAAAAGACCTAAGGCAATGAATTCCATCTCCAATGGAAGGAAAGAAAGAAAAAGAACTGTGCAAACAAGCTTAAAACTATTCCTTTGTGCCAGTGTTATAAAATGTAGATTTCAATAAAGCCTTGACCCAAATGCCAGGACTTGTGAAGAGAATCGGAACAAAACTGGTTACTTTATTTAGGGGAAAAATACTCTCACCTTGCTGCTAATAAAATTGCATACACACGGTTTGAACATTGACAGTTGCTGTAACACTTTACACAGTCTCTATATATGGGTATAAGAACAAACATTAAAAACCAATGGTGGGTCAAGGCTTTACATTAAAAATAACAACCTACTTTTCTACAGTCTCTAAAATACTATGTTTTTTCCCAATATTTGCAGCCATTCAGGAATATCTTTTATTTGTTTATTTATTAGGAAATGTATAATTTTGTGCATGATCTTAATTTCTAATTCCTGGCTCTTTGGGCTGAAATGACAAAAAGATCAAACCCATTAACGTGGATGGTCTCCTCAAAGGTTCAGTAGTGAAACCCTGGCTCAGTTAGTCTCATACGATGAAAGCAGTGCTGCATCCACTGGCTCCATGCAGGATGGACAGGTAAAGGATCTCATCAACCAGTCATCTATACAGTCCAGGTGGTAAATGTGCATGCACGGCAGAAATCGGATAGGGTCCCCATAAACAAAGTCCATCATACAAATGACACATCTGGGGAAAAAACAAACAAAGAAAATACTTTAGCTGCTGTTACACCACAGTGGGAATAAGAAGTAGTGTGGCATCTGTTCTGGCTATGCTTGAGTCAAACAAACTTCAGTGCTTGCAGATACTGTGAGCAATTCTCTGCTGTCAATGGTGGCTCCACAAGTGCTAGATTTTTTTGCGTTACTAGTGTACGTGCCCACAGTTACAGCGCTCACAAGGGCAGGAAGCCTGCAGGTATGGTGGAGACAGCTCAGCACAGTGTGTGACATTAGAAATAGGAAACGAGGGGCATGAAGGTGAGGAAGAAACTATCTCCCCATAAGGAGAGAATAAAGAAGAAAAAATAAATTCTAAGGGTGTGAATTATGTGGTCAGGAAAGTAGGTTTCACTTCTTACAGGAAAATGAAAAGAGCAAGCCTTCTGCTGGCTCTTTTTTTTTTTTCCAGCAAGCTGCAGTATATTTGTCTTTGAAAATATGGCAAAACTAGGACAGGATCAGGTTTCCCAGGGCAGTAGCACAAAGCCAGGCAACAGCCGGTGCATTCAGTCAGGTCTCTGTACGTACTCTCTGATCTTCTTTTCGGAGCCATCTCTCCCAGGATCATAGACTCCTTTTGGTAGATGCTGAATAAGGCCTATCCTCTGCGCTATCCTGATCTGTTCCTCTTCTGTCAGCTGCGTTGCTAGCCGAGTCTGGCTAGGAGTCGGATGATAAACAGGAACTGGGACCTGCTCCTACAATTAAAATATTCCAGTGAAAAAAACAAACCAAACCAGACTTTCCCAGCATTACACAGTGCAGTGCAGGCAACACATCTGACCTCCTTAGTCCTACAAATGTTTGTAGGATCTTGCGCTCCTCTGCAGTGTTGGGATTGTAATTATATTGTGAGTGGGATAAAGAATTAAGGACAGGATCCTGAGCACGTAGCTGCTCCTGGCCATTCTCTGCAGTAGCTTTTTATCTCCAGCAATTGTTCATATACAAATACATGTACAGGGTACTCCATGTGACAGCAGGCAAACAAACCTACAGGCTCCTGGCGAACGGCTAAGATACTGAACTGAGCAACATAACAGCTGAGGTATCCCACCACATGTCGTGTTTGCAACAAAGCATAGATTTTTTTTTCTTATATCTAGGAGAAATTATTTACAAATGAGGGCAGTGCCTAGTTTAAGAGTTCTAGAGAGGAAGGTTTTCTTGGTTCTACAATTTCTGTGAACTGCTCTGGGCCACACAAGCTCCCATCCAGCACTGAAGATTAAACTCTTGTTTGCTTACAAAACATCACCTGGACAACAATAAAAAAAAATAGCTCAAGTGAGTAATCCCAGTTTTACATTTCTTCTCATGCACTAATACAATTTTACAGGTTCTCCAAAGCTGGGGGACTTTAGCTGGTGTAAGTTTAAAGTACACGCTTCCCAGACAAAATGTACTCAAGGTGTAGGCATCCTGACACATCTTCAAATGCCTCTTTTGAACATTAAGATTTGAAATAGATATTTTTTTGTGGCCAAGCATGTCAATGGTATCCTGAGATGCATTAAGAAAACGCTGTCCAGTAGGTCCAGAGAAGTTCTCCTTTACTCTGTCCTGGTGTGACCATACCTGGAGTACTATGTCCAGTTCTGGGCTCTGTCGTTCAGAGACAGGGCACTGCTGGACAACATCCAGCAGAGGGGTAGGACGACGATTAAGGGAACTTGAACACCTCTGTCAGGAGGAAAGGCTGAGAGAAGTGGGACTGTTTAATCTGGAGAAACAAAGGTTAAGAGGGGATCTTGAATATCTATCAATATCTGAGGGGGAAGATGTCCAGAAGAAGGGGCCAAGCTCTTTTCAGTGGTGCCACATGGTAGGACAAGGGGCAACAGGTCCAAGTTGGAGCACAGGAGGCTTCACCTTAACCGCAGGAAAAGATTCTTTATTTTGAAGGTGATGGAGCACTAGGACAGGCTGCCCAGAGTGGATGTCTCCTCCTCTAGAGACTTTCAAGACCCACCTGGATGTGTTCCTGTGTGACCTGACTTAGGTGTTGCTGCTTTTGGGAGGAGGGGGGCTGGACTAGATGATCACCAGAGGTCCCATCCAATCCCAAACACACTGTGATTTTTCACAAATATATTTAAATATACCATAAATTTTAATGTTATTTATCAATATCATTTTAAAGAACTTTTTGGGAACATAAATACCAACTTTGAGTAAGAGATCCCCACTGTTAATAGAGAGACGATTCCTTGCAATAGGAATGTTTTATTGGTACTTCTTAAGCAGCGGGAAAAGAAGTCCTACTTGTAGCTGTGTAAAGTAAACCTGTTACAGCGACACAATGGCATTGATTCATCTGCTTGGGAAGTACAAAGTTGATGTTTCAGAGGACACTGCTGTAAAACAAGCAGCGTGCCACGGGTATGTGCAGCTGTACAGCAGTAATGGAAGTGCCCCATCTGACTAAGGGCCACTACCAAACACCCAGTCACCCACAAGGAGAAAGCATGGACTTTTGCTGTCTGACAGACTAACCACCTCCTAAAACATGCATGTCCTTACAGAGCATGGAATGCTGTGGGCACCTCCAGGTGTTTCTACCATCAGAAGCACTGCTGCTGTCCCCTGTCCCATTCCCTTTGCCTTTTGGCCTCCTCCAGCAGGGGTCCAGCACAGCTTCAGTCTTCATCTGACATGAGCATCTGGCAGCGTCCTGATACGGAGTGTAACGCCTTTAATACTGCACTTGTAAAACCTGATAAAGTGATACTTCTGGCACTGCTAGGGTACAACAAGTGGAAGGAGACAGGGTCCTGGAAGGCTGGAGACATTTAGCTTCTGGAATGTGCAGCTTGTCACCAGCTTGTGCTAGGGAGGGCCCAGCAGTGAAGTCCTGCTTACAAGAAACACTAATCAAAACTACAAATCTGCCTAGCAATTCTTCCTTGTATACAGTGCCTACCAAATGCAACTCAGACACAGGGTAAGTTTCAGATTCTCCTCATTTAGCTACACTAGGATTTCGCCCTCTGATTTCCAGGTAGAACTCTGAGGAATTATGAGACAGCTCAAAAGACAAAATACCAGTGGTTCTGGTTCTGAAAGGCTGGTTGACTTCCTGACTAAACAGAATTTGACAGAATTGCTGATTTCTTCTAGACTGGTTGCCTTTTAACAGTTCAAATTGTCATTTGTGTAGGGAAAATCACCAACTGAAGCTAGAGATGACCCATCAGATGTAACAGTCTCTATCAAGTGGTTCTCCAACCTTTGGTGCCAGCAAAATAAAGCACTGTTCCCCCTCCCAAATGCTGCAGTGGCTTTGTGCTGAACATGGCAGCCCAAGGAAGGCAGCACCCAGCTGTGGTTTTATGTTTCAAGAACTTAACGCCACAAACTATCTATCAGTAACTTCTTTTTCCCTCCCAAGGTTTTGCTATGAACAGATTAGTAAATCAATAGCAGAAGACACTACTGCTGGCTCTTCAGTTTGTTACTGATGTCCAGGAACACTTAACTTCGGAGAGAGATGCACCCCCATTCCCAATTCAGACAAAGAGAGGATCAGTGTCACTAACTGCATGGATGGCACAGCTTGGTGCTAAGAAAAGCAGAAGAGGAAAGATTCCCCTTAGCAAAACCATGACCACAAGTGATAATGCAGAAACACCAGAAAATCAAAAACAGGGGAAAAAAGATTGAAAAATCTCTCAAAATGTAAGCAGTGACAACAGACAGTGAAAGCCTGTAGCACAACAGTAAACTGATCACATCAGCAGAGCTTAGAGTGAAAGGAAACTACACTTAAGGAGAAATCTGTGGCAAGTTAGAACCGGTTGGTTCTGAAATGAGACCAGTGACACTATCCATTTGCTTAGGTGCATCATGGACAGTAAATCAACACAATTTTTAAGCCTCTAATAGCCCAAAGAACAAAAACTCATTCTCTTGTTCTAGTCTTTTACAGATGCTGGCTGCAAGCAGCCACCAAGGACTATGCACTTGGGGAACCTATTTTTGCACCCACTGACTCCATGGGTGTCATCTTCCCTACAAAGACCTGAAGAAGAGAGGTTGGATGGACCCTTGGAGCTCCTACTTATGNGAACAGATTAGTAAATCAATAGCAAAACCTTTGGAAACCCTTGGAGCTCCTACTTATATCAAATGTTCAAATGCCTTCCAGGCTGCAGGCACTGCATGGAAGCTCTCCTCCTTTGGGCATCCTGTCTCAGGTTCCATCTGCAGAGCCACCACCCTGACACATCTGTCTACACATCTGACATAACCAATTAAGGCAGGAATTTATAGCTGCCAGCTGTGGGCTTCTACAGTTTCACATGCTAGACCAGACTCCCTTGTCAGACGAGTAACTCTGGGTGGAAACAGTGCTGCCTTTCACCACAATGGTTTCTTGCTTGTAAATATGAAATGTGTCAGTGTGGCTGTAGAGCTGCTGTGAAGGATGCATAACCTGTAGTGTAAATGAACATGACTGACCACTCCACACCCATGAGCCACTGCATGCACTTAAAGTGATGCTGTCTGTCCAAACTTTAATCTCTCCTCTTGATTGCTGCTAAAAGCCTGGCATACGGAGCTGGTAGTCCACTGCATGCAAACACACCAGTAAAGTGGAAAAGCACAGACACAGCCATTGCAGAGGGTGAAATTAGAAGGTGCATGAACTTTTCAAAGCCACTGACCTTCTCAAACCATTCCCATTCTTCCAACAGATAAAAAGAGAAGGTGTGTTTGTACCTCTAGAATTCTAAAAATATTTTACACTTCTTATTCATGAGTATATGACAGCCCAGATTTCTCCTACACAGTTTGTTGAAGTGACATTTGGTATCCCCACAGGGGTCTAAGTAAGGGATGGGGTGGGGTAGCCTGCACAGAGCTACCCTTAACTAGAGCCTGGCTTCCACCCATCAGCAGAGCTGGGCTCCCTTTAGCCCCCAGCAGCTCTGCTGACACACACATCCAGATTGGCCCCTTGTGCTGCTGCACCACCACACTGACAGCTGCATCCTTTGCTTTCTCCACAACTTTATGAAGCAGTTTTGGAACTGAAGCTCATCTGACAGTAATTTCAAGCTGCCTGAATGGTCAGAATGCAGCTCTGCCTGTGCAGGTTTATCATCCCCAGGGGCTGCCACATTAAGGGAATGTCCTGCTCAGGTCCTATACAGACTTGACTTCAGTCCATTTAGCTAGAGGTCCCCTACTGTATATATATTGGGGGACTGGACTAGATGATCTTTCAAGGTCCCTTCCAATCCCTAATGATTCTATGATTTTATATACATATATATATATACACACACACACATATATAAAATACTGTATTACACAAGTAATTATCATTTTGTTCCAAAGATAAGCATCGATTTATTACTCTAGTGTCTCACTTTTCCCTTTTCTACCAGAGATAAGGTTGTTGCAGACAAAATTACAGAATTCTGAGCTTCTAGCCAAAGTCTGCTCTTCATAATTTGATAAAGATGTCAAGCACTTCCAAAACAGATGAAATTTCATGTAAACTTCATTCCTCCACGCAAAGAGGGAAAAAAAAAGAGTCAAATCTAATAATCCAAGGCACATATTAATGTCAAGGCAATGAAATAAAATAAATAAATAAAATAAAATCACTTTTTGTCACTTAATTTGCTTTAGTCAATTACTTTTTTGAACATATAGATTTAGTAATGCTGAAACATCTCAGATGGCTGCAGTCCTGCAGCTACACCACATTTACTCGTTCCCACAGTAAGTATTGTCAGCACAAGTTTCCCCTTGCACAGAAATCCTTCGTTCCTAGTGTTTATTCAGCCCTTAAATAGCAGCATTAATCTAGACTTGAGGCCTACAGTAAGGTTTGTGTCTCATCTCATCCCAGCTCCTCAAGGGGGGAAAAAAACAACCTTAGAGGCCAGGCGGAGGTCTGAATTTTTCATTTTTAATGAAAATAAACATTTTCACACATGGCTGTTTCTGTGTGCAGAGTGCCAAGCATGCTTTGTGTTCTCACCCAGAAAAAGGAGGACAGTTTTTAGTTAGAAGTTCTCTCATCAGTGCAACTTACCTTGGTTGCTTATTTTGCTCTAAATGTGCTTCTCTCTTGTGTCACAGCAGTTTCATCTTGTTTTGGCAAGTGCAATGAATTTGTAATACTCTGAAAACAGGTCAGCAGTAGATCAGAAACTCTTAATCCCTGGATTAAGATTATTTTAAGATCCCTCTGCACTACATATCGGCAGTATGTTGGCAGAGCTTGTGTTTGCTTAGTTGTTCTTTATAGTAATTGCACCAACATGCATAAATCATCCTTTTAGAAAGGTCAAGGGTGAGGCGAATAATTCATAACATCTAGTATTCCACAGGTTAAAGCTTCAAGGCTGTCCCTGAGATCCTACCTGCATCCACCTGCTTTCCAATACTTTCCTTGCTTTCCAGGTCTTAGATTTTTTCCCTGTTCTCTCAGTCTGTCTCACCTTGGGATTTTTATTTGCATTTTAATACCTGATCAACAACAGATCTGTCAATTCTGTTCAAGAAGAGACACACATCTTCCTGGCTGTGTTTATCCCAGCTTTTTGTTTGTGTGTGTGTGTACATATGTATTTGTAAATACTGGTAGGTGCAGCATTTACATTCCTTGTGGCTGCTCCCTAATTAATTAATGCAAATATAATCGTTCGATTTAAATTTCCCCGGCCTCTCCCACAGCTCTTTTTTGAAATCCCTTCAATACACAAAACACCTTCCCCAAAACACACTGTCTACAAGCAGCTGCACTCATTCATATACAGCTGCACTGGGGCCACACGCACCCTCAAACAGATCTGAAAAGCATCCTGGACTTTCCATGGCATTGCTGCCTCCTTGTACAGCTCACTGGCACCACACAAATCTTTTGGCTTCGCTGCCTCCCGCTTTTCTCACTTCTAAGGCGAGACACTTAGCAGGAAGCCCAGATAACTCATCTAAATGAGAACAACTTCAGTTTATAGCTGTAAAGTCAGGAGGTGAGGAAAAAGAACACTCATGCTTTTTTGTTTCTTCGCAAAATCCCAGCTGAATTTTATGAGATTTTCTCTTCTTGCTACTTTATTACTTGTAAGGAACTTGCTGGAACAATGGTCTAGGGGCCCTTTCTGTTCTGGGTGAAAAGACACAAACTCCATTTGTATGTGAATACACATTTCTGAAATAACATCCTCTCCCCAAGGCGTATTAATGTGAAACCACTCACCATTATAACGTGCATTATACGACAACTATGTCTCTCTTTAATAATCCTTGGAATATAACAAGCAGGCTGCCAACTATAAAAACCTTTCTGTGCCATGAGGAAGACAGCAGCTCATTTATAAAGCTCAACGGCAACTACTATAAAATATCACATAATGAAATCACTACCAAATCTGTTACATTCTTGCCTGCAGGTAGCCAGTCAGTATAAATAACTGATAGCTGAGCATTCACACTAAAAAGTTCTTTGAAGGAAAAATCCCCTCCTCTCACGTCTGCCACTAGAGGGGACACCTGGGACAGACACATACACACAAGAGGAGCTGTTCTGGCACAAACTGGAGCCCAACACATGGGTTTGCCATTATCACTGTATTAAGCAAAACTGCAACTGATTCTTTGTCAAATCTTCAAGTGTGCTTAGGACTGATTCCCTTAGTTCATATGAGAGCTGGGAAGATCCTAGCAGTTTTCTCTCAACAAGTTAATAGTAAGTTTCAAAATGGAATCGCTGTGCTGCCATACAAAATACATGCTCACCTTTTGTTGTTCAACTATGACACTTTCAAAATACAGTTTTTCACCCTTTTTTTCTCTAGATTCAACCTTTTCCCTCTCCTAAGGAGACTGACTAATCAAACAATTCAACCTTTGAATGTATGTTTGAATCAGCTGAAAATGTAAGGACAGCGAACATAGACTTCATTTTTAAGAAACACTATGGGATTGTTGTACTTCCACTGCTTGCTGGGGAGAGTAGTCTCAAACTGTTCGTGACCATTGTTAACAAAACTGCTTTACTTTTGCTCTCCTTTGTTTGATACATTCCTCAATACACAACTTCATCACTCCCATTTTTCCTTTAAGATGTTACTAGTTATCACAACTAGCATTTAAATATAATGTTCATGCAGAGGTAAGCGTGTGCACTAGCACCTTACTGGTCCATGGCCAATAGAAGAGCAATGCTCCAAAACCCAGCAGGACCATCCCCTGCACATGGGATGTGTTTGTGTTTGTACAGCTTCCCACCAGAGTGGAGTTGTAGGAATGAGGCATTGTAATGGGTAGTATTATAGTTAATAATAACACAAAGACAGACTAAGGAAACAGTGCTGTCTGGAAACAGCAAGGGACTTGCAGAATCTGCACAGCATTTCTCCAGCTGCTAACACCAGTGAAGCAGCAACAGCCCGTCACTTCAGAGGGAGATGTTCTTTAGTGAAACCACACTACTTCTGCAGGGGCAGAGCAGCCACATTTAAGCTACAACTACATTTGCAAAATTGTCCTCTGTGTTTTTCACAATTACTCCACTGGAATTCCTGAGAAATAGCTTTGTCTGAAGAGTTAGAAACAGGCATGAAAGACACTGAGTCCTGGCTGTCAGCTCTTAAAATATCACCTTCCCCTGAGCAAAGCTTTGCAATCAAAACCAGGGCAGGAGCAGATAAAGAGGAAGACAAACTAGACACATCCTGCCTATTGCTTTCCTTGACGCAGTGACAAGAGCTGTTAGAGAAAGGATCTTCTTTTCAAGCTTCTTACCTGTGGTGTCACACAAAACCAAAGAAGCTCCCCGCCCCTGAGATAAACAGTTGACTGTGCCTTTTTCAGCTTGGCCAGTGCAAACGCAGGCAGCCTCAGCAGGCAGATGGAAATCACCACCTGCTCTGCAGTCACCTGCTCTGAAATGTGATTAACCATCAAAGCAAACCTAAATACAAAAGATTAGCAAGGAGGAGTTGTAGGGGAAAAGCAGTAATTAAAAAGCAGTAATTAATCCCTAGAAGCACAATCTTCTGACAGAAGCAGACAGTTTTTACATTACCAGGCTGCTCAGCAGGTTTCTCTGACTGCAGCGCCATATCCTCGGGTTCAGCTCCGCTAACTCAATTCTTGTCCACCAGCTTCATGTCAGATTTAGCTGCCTTTGTTCCTTTCACCACTGATCCCATCAAACATCAGGGTGTAAATTTTTCCAGAAAAGTGGGTAATGGATACACAAACACATCCCAGACAAACTAACTGCTCACCAAACAGCTGACACCATCTCTTCAGATAGCCCCACCCCAGCAACACAGTACAAGGCCACAAGTTCTTATTAGAGCTCCCAGCATTTTCATTTTAATGAGGTGTTACAGAGAGGAAAAAGATCCATATAGGAGTCACAGAAAGTCATGCTTTTCTGTAAAGTTGCTACAGTGACCACAGTCACAGAACAGATGCCCCTCAAAATGAAATTAAGGACACTCCAGCAAGAAGCACAGCCTCCTTAGACTTACACACCCCAAGGACTACAAAGCAAAGCAGCTTGGTAAAGAGTGAATCCAGCAGAAGGGGCCTGCAGTCGTTTCTGCAGCTGGTGGTAGAGCAGCACATGTGTGTGGATCATCCTACCCCACAAGCAACCCACAACATCTGCATTAGTGGTACATGTTCTCTCCTACTTAGGCCAAGTGGTTCTCTGTAGAAACCCTGACTTACGCCTGGCACGCACAGATGCTTATTACAGTGCCCCTGCCATGCCAAATGCAGCACTTATGGTTCAAGCGAGAAACCTGCTGGAGAACTGAGGAGCACATTTCACAACAAACAAAACCCTGAAGTTTTGGGATAAAAGTGCTCCTGGGTAGCTGAAGAGAGTGAAAACAAACCCCTGACTGTCTCCTCTGCTGAAGGGTGCAGAGCGAAACCTCCTGCATCCCATTCACTTACTGCTGTGGAACCACTGGCAATGAGGACTCAAAACCAAAAAAACACCCCAAACAAATCTAGTTAACATGTTGTGGAGGCTGTATTCATGAGAGATGGGGGGTGGCATTCTGGAGCTACAACAGAATGCTAACAGTCCATACAGAAATAGGGGAACTGTTCACACTTCTGTCAGGCGCATATTTACTTTATGGAAACAGTAAACATCAACCAGTGCCACTTGTTTCTAGCATAAATCAGAGGGATAACAGCTAAAAATGTTCATATTGATCATCATGGGTAACACTAAAAGGCTGCAGGCAGCCAAATTTGTCCACAACTTGCCCCACTTTCGAGATTTGACCAGGATTTGCCCTCTCCCACATGTCCCCACCCAAGCCACTCACTCAAAGGCTTGGACTCACCTCAGGGAACAGCAGGCAAAAAAGCTTAAGCTCATACACACTTCTGCCTCCTGACACATAAACTTGGCCCAAATCTACAATCCTAAAGCATTGCACCATTCAGACAAATCCATGTAAGTCCCTTACATGAAGAACTTGACAGGGATTACTGGACAGGTGGGCACCCAATGCAGAGCACAAGTGCATTGGTGACTTCAGACAGGCAACATATCACACTAAGACTAACACCCCAAAATGCTTACTGAGCCCACAGACTCAGTGTAGCTCAGTTAAGCACACACAGCCCCAGCTCACCTCCTGATGCCATTTCAGGGAATGTGGCAATTAGGGTACAGCTGACTCCAGCTGATCTCAAACAGTGCTGCCTCACACCACAGGTCCCGTGCCTCTCATGTGCTGGTTGGCTCTATGAACACTGACTCTTCTCTTCATGGAAAGCAATCCATGAAGAGAATCAACAATCCATTAGCATCAACTGGGTGATTGCTGTAGACATTAAAAAGGTTGGGAATGGGCAGCAAAGAGGAAAATGCAGGAGTGCCCCTGTGGTGACTTAGGCCAATTGTGGAACCCTGACTCCAAACACTTAAAAAACACCAAGAACATCTTTTGGCAAGAATTCTGTCAGCTTGAAGGCAATTCTAGAACAAAACTCTAAGAACAAAATAACCCCTCAGAATACTTCAAGAACAAGGTAGCCAAGTGACAGTAATGGGACTCATCAAGCAAGAAGAAAGGTGGAGGGACAAGGGGCCAAATCATGGAGTAAGCATGAAAAATGCACATAAGACCTGAGCAACCCATCAGAGGAGGGCTGCCGAAGGATAAACACAGGTGGTACGCCCCTCTGTAAACAGAGGATGTGTACATGTGTGTTTAAATATGTAATATCTTAATAACATACAGCAAAAATACATTATGCATATTGAGGGAGGTACTTCAGAAAAAGTACATAGCAAGTAGGATATCAAAGGATCAGTGAAATTGAGTGACTTGAACAGACACAACAGCTGGAACAACACTCCCATGTTGGGTCTTCAGGGAGGTGTCAGTTTAGTTTCAGATAAGAGGTAACACAGATAACAAAAGCAAACAGGCAGATCAACAGCAGCTGTCTCAGATCATCTACCTCTGATGCATTATCGTGCAAGATGTAGCTACCCAGCTGTGAGCCAGCATCAAAAACAAGGTTTAAAGGGGATGTGCTCATTCTTTTTATAGAGACAACACTCTGTTTACCCAACCAAAATACACAGGAGAGGGCTTCCACAAACCCTGACAGGGACCTTCCCCTTGGACCAGGGAGCAGGCTAAAGAATGAATGATGAGACAGAGAACTGCAGCCAAGCTGCACTAACCCAGGAATATGGGCTACCAAAGGACTCCCCCAGCAAGGCAATGCAAGCCAATGAAGAACTTCCATCAGGCCCTGCAGCAAACTGGGTATTGGCAAGAGGGGTGCTCTCAGTGCAAACTCCTGCCAAACTATACAGAAAGGAGTGAAAACAGATTGATCTACTAAGGATAAATCGGGGACACGGGGAAGAAAAGTGGTAACAGTTCATGTTATGTCACTGAAAAGCTTCAAAAAGCAGCTGGAGCTGCTTAACCACAGAGCAAGAAAACCTGAAGCCAAGAGACTGCTGGCATCTGTTTTGAGGCTGCATAAGCAAAGCTGCCTGTGACAGCAGGGTTTGTTTCAAACTCAAACAATCTCACTATACTTCATTCGATGGTACTCATTTTGAAATATTGTAATTGTCTTTTTAACAGAGCTATCTTCAATTGCAAATACCTGCTCAAGCAGAAAGCTGCCAGACCTTGGCAATTTGAGGGCACACTCAGAGCCACAGGGCTTTTGATTGTCTTTACCACATATGAACTTCTACCATAATGGATGCCCCAAGATCCAGGTGTGTGATTTGAAGCTCACCCTAGGCAACACAGCCAGGAGACTTCCCGAGACCAGTTAAAGGCTACAAGCAGTGTTCATTTTGCAACAGCTTAAGTACAGCTTTTTTCAAGCATGTTTCTGCATTAGCCTGTTAGAAAACCACAGACTGATTCATAGAATGGTTCAGGTTGGAAAGGACCTTAAAGATCATCTAGTTCCAACCCTCTGCCACAAGCAGGGACACCCCCTACTCAAGGTGGGGTTGCTCAAGGCTCTATCCAATCTGGCCTTGAACACTTCCAGGGAGGGGGTATTCACAACCTCCCTGGGCAACTTTTTCCAGTGTCTGACCACCCTCATCGTGAAGAGCTTCCTTCTGACTTTCAGTCTAAACCTACCCTCTTCCAGCTTGAAACCATTACCCCTGGTCCTACCACTACAAGCCCTTGGAAACAGCCCCTCCCTTTCCTGTAGCTACCTTCAGGTACTGGACAGCCATTATAAGATCTCCCCAGAGTCACGCTTCTCTTGATGCAGCATAGGATTTGTTTTGCTTTCTGGGCCGCAAGCAAACATTGCTGGCTCATGTTGAGTTTTTCATCAACCAACACCCCAAAGTCCTTCTCCTCAGGGCTGCTCTCAATCTGTTCACCACCCAGCCTCTATTTGTGCCTGGGATTGCCTCAACCCAGGTGCAGGACCTTGCACTTGGCCTTGTTGAATCTCATGAGGTTGGCACTGGCCCACCTCTTGTATTAGGCGCATGTGGGCCTGCGGGATGTGACGTGATAGGCCCACCCCCTACTCTGCTACATCAGTAAGAAAGGGGTGTACACGGAGGGCATGGGGTATATAAGCGTACGCCACATGGTAATAAACACCATTTGCCATTCATCATATCGGTGTACACCTCGGTGATTGGCCAAGCTATGGTCTCCCAGAGGAAAACGAACGGGCCACGTAACATTTACTGCAACAACCTCTCAAGCCTATCCAGGTCCCTCTGTACAGCATCCCTTCCCTCCAACATGTCCACCACACCACACAGCTTGGTGTCATTGGCAAACTTGCTGAGGGTGCACTCAATGCCACTGTCCATATCACCATCAAAGATGTTAAACAACACTGGTCCCAGTACTGATCCTTGATGGACACCACTCGTCACTGCTGTCCATTTGGACTTTGAACCGTTGACCACAGCTCGGAGTGCAACCATCCAGCCAATTTCTTAAGCCTCACATACACCTGCCATACATTACGGCACCTCAAATGCAGGGCAGGTCCCCGCAAGCAGCTGTCCTCAGTGTCACTGGTGATGGCATGTCCCACTGTCCTCAGAGCCAACAGCCCCACCTTCTGCCAGATCCCAGGCAACCAGTGGGGGGACTTCAGGATTTCTTCCACATTGTGAAGCTGGAAAAGGAGTTTGAGTCAGGAGGTACAGACAGCACCCTGAACTGCTGGGCTGCGCATGAGCAATTACAGCACGGCCACCACTCCCTGCCATCTCCCACTTCAGCAAGAGTGAACACAACAACAAAAAGTGATTCAGCCATTTCTTTAGCGTCATTTGGTAACAACATTAATTATTTCAACTCTGTGTTAACAAGCAGCAGCTATAAACAGCCAGAGGCACTAATTCAGGCTATACGCTCATCTCAGCTGGTCATTTATTAATCTTCAAGGAATGTCCCAGGCATCAAACAATTATTACTACATCTAGGGCTTTTATTAAAGAGTGCTCTGTATAAAAGTGGGGAAAGACTGTATGAGTACCAAGGCAGACTGAAGCAGCTCCCTTGCTCAATGCAGTATTAACAGTGCAAGTGCAAGGGCAAGGTTGCTATTTTTTCCAGTGGAGTCTTGTCCTCGCAAGCAGTGACTCTGCATTTTTAGCTCACAGGGCACAAATCCAAGTGTGATCTCATGCAACTGTCAAACCTCTTCTAACAGAAAAAAAGCCTGTGCCAAGAACAGGTAGACAAATCCAAAATAACTCTCTCAGGAGTTAGTTATACAACCAGAATATTTCCAGAGCATGGTTTTTGTACTTATTTTAAAGTTTTCAACGCACAGAACCAGTTCAATGAGCAGCTTATCACTTCTTTAATCTGTCACCAGAAAACACATTTGTTTTACTGCCATGTACCGAACAAACAGTCAGACACTGCTGCTAGCAGGACAAGCTGCAACTGTTCAGCTTCCCAGACAAGGTACAGTGCCCATCACTAACTGTATAAACAACCACTTGTTCTGATCAGCATTACAGCTGATATAGTTTGGGTTTCTTTAAATACTCTTTTCTGGATCTTGCCTGGTCTGTTCTTACACAGAAATATTTATGTTTGCTTCACCAGAGGAGGTTTCACAGTAGGTGACTTGAAGGAGAAATGGTCCAAGGCTCTGCAAGTGTGAAAGGGGAAAGGGCGGGGCGGGCGCATAACAGCCTCTGCAGCTGTCACAGCTCCCTTCTCTCCTTTTTCAGCACTGATAAGGTGAAGGAAAAAAACCTCCAAGTCCTCTCACAGAAGGTGGAGAGTGCTTTGTTTACACTGAAATTTGCTTTCTGAAGGAGAACTTCAGGTTTCCACAGTGGATTCACAAGGCAGATTTGCAGTGGATTCAGCAGGTGACAGCATGGATCAGACAGCATGATGTACAGATCTCTCCATTAACCTGGTGCCACACTTAGTAAGGATTTAAAACACAACCAGCAGTGCAGCACTCCAGCACCTACATAAGCACTTGCCTGAATGAAGGCTCCGGCTGCTACAAAATCTCAGAAGAATGAAAACTGTTTCAGAGAGGAAGGACATGAAAACAGAGAGGTCATTTTTCTGGATATGCACAGACTGGTTGGAAAACAAAGACCCATTTCACCCCAATCCAACCGTATGACAGCAGCTGCAAAGTCTGTAGATCTTCAGCTTTAGCTCATGCACAAGCAACGAAGGATCTGTCGTCATGTAGTGTGAAGAGCGTGGAGCAGAGATCACATGGAAATACAAAGGTTTTCTGAAGACTTTAAAGCACTTATTTCCCAAGAACCTTACCTGCAACCTTTAAATACTTCCATTTAGACACATGGGTAGAAGAAAACTGCTCTTGCCTTGCACCAAGACTACTCACTACTAACTAGTAGTACTCCACCACAGGTGAGGAACATGCTACTTTTAATGCTCATCAGAGTCAGAAGGGAAAACCTAGTGTCATTAACATTACACTACCTATGCTCTTTCAAGCTTTATGAGGATATATTCTTCTTCATTAACATTTAGGGTAGAATAACCACGTCCTGCTACAACCCACACCATCACTGAAGTACATTTTGCCAGTTTATACACAAGACACACAGCAGTCACCAGAAAACAGCAGAATGGAGTAACACAAAGCCCTGATGCATAAATCTGGAGGTATCTGGCCCAAAAAAATACACATGGCCACAGCAAAACAGCTATCAACAAAACCTTACGAGGTTTTAGGTTTAGTTTATGGCATTTAGTCTAGAATACTCCATGTTACCTTGGGATTCACTGGAGTGTAACTGCACCGGCTAGATAGGCTCAGAGGGAGAAAAAGAAGCCTCTTGCTCTTATCACTGAAATATTTTAGTTGTCTTTCTAGACCTTTTAGTTCTCTGTAGGTCCCAGAAAGGGCACCTCTCAAATACCTCTTTGAGTAGACTGAGAAGCAAATGGTATTTAATGCCACTGTTCCAAATCCAAGAATCTAAAGAACTAACCTCCCTTTGTCTCCTTACACACTACTGCAGTTAAAAGTGAAGTCAAGGAAGGAGCTTCCCTGGCGACACCAAAAGACTTGCTGAATAATCTCAGAACCAAACAGGCAAGGTAAAAAGACAAATATGAATTCTTGTCTTTTTTCTCCTTTCCTATAGGCAAACACCTAACTGCAGCAAAGACACAAATAGAAATTACTGCAGTAATGGACGGCTCTAGATGCTTCTGTGAAGGCAGAAAAGGGGCAGAGCATGGCCTTCTCCATGAACTTTGGCAAAATCAAGTCCAATATTCATCAAATGAAATCTGCTCAAAGCCATACAGCAAGTACCCTACAGAGCCATTTCAAACTGACAGATCAGGTTAAAGGAATTTGCTCTGCTGAGACTCTGTGCAGAAATTAGCTTTGAACAGCTTTCAGGCCTGGTCCTGACTTTTT
Organism: Upupa epops; assembly: GCA_013397515.1. Taxonomy (NCBI): domain Eukaryota; kingdom Metazoa; phylum Chordata; class Aves; order Bucerotiformes; family Upupidae; genus Upupa; species Upupa epops. The sequence continues at coordinate 109,602 of VZRI01001617.1, read as the reverse complement.
TATTACTTCATATAACCCTGTGTTCCTGGTGAGGTCTTCCAGCAGGTTACAGAATAGTTTATCCCAGTGAGAGAAGGTAATGGATAAGGCTCAGCCTTTGGACTTCTGATCTGCATGTTTTGTGGATTTAAAAGGAAATGCTATCTCTGACTTCCATTATCACCCTGAGAGAATTCACTGCAAGATGCTGAGTGGTCAGTCACTGATCCCTGAGTCACTTAAATACGTCTTGCTTTAGTATTTTATTCTTTTTGGGGGGGGGGGGGTTTGTTTTGTTTTTGTTTGACTATTAGTGAGACAGATTTTGTTTTTCAAGAACACCAAACTGCTTGAATATTACATCCACTAAAAACAAAATAAAAATAGAACCCTTAGCCTAGAAAAACAAAGGCTGGAAGGGATATAGGACTGAGCTCTAAATAAATCATGAGAGTGAACATCAGAAAAACAACTAATTATCTGTTTGGTTCAAGAATAACAGGTGCAAATTTGCCATTACAATTGTTTTAGCTTATCAAGCCTTAGCTCTTGGTTTCTGTCACAAGGGCAAACCTGACCAGCATCTTGCAAAAAATTATACAATCCACAAAAAACAACTTAATTGAGCATAACCCCAGCCATATACTCCTTGCTCATAGGCAACCAACAGTTCAGCTCGTGCTCTTGGTAACATGCCCTTTCCAACAGTGTACTGACCAGGGTTGTTATCCAAGCTAATATAATCTGTGATGCAGTGTAACAACTAGCAGTACCACTTGGCACATTTAACTCAAAGCAAATATACATAAAATACAGACAATAACCCTCTGTAAATCCAGGCCCTGGTTATGTTGAAGCTATTATAAATGTCTGCAGACATTGTCATGCCCAGCTGTAAGTTTAAGACACTAAAAAACAAAAGCTTTACAAGCGAGAAAATAGATTTTGGGAGAAAATAATTTTCCAGTAGTAATTCCAGTTTGGTCTCTGAGGGGTTTTCAACAGCCACTGGTGGAAAACACCAACAGCAGATACAGAAAGAGTTTCTTGGTCAAACCCCATTTCCTGCAGGTAGAAAGAAAAAATAAGGCAGGGCTGAAAAAGATTTGCATTAATCTCTTTCTGCTGCCCATGTGCAAGGTTTAGCACATTTTGAGCTCTGCAGCTGTTCAAGTCTACTTGTGTTTCTTGAAAAGCACCAGGCAGCTGCCCCACTGACACGGATCTGGCCTGTGGCAAGCAAAACATACAGTCTCCAGTGAAGTACACAGGGTTACAGACACATCACTGCTGGAACACAGTAACTGCTCTGCAGCTAGCATTTGAAAAAGTAACTATCTTGCTTCAGCTTTATGTGTTACTTCAGTCTTTTAAGGGAGGAGGGGCAATAGCTATTGGTCTAATTTAAATAGTTGTGTTCTGTCCAACTGAACTGCATTACTGTACTCAGACTGAAACCTAGCCAGCAGTCTGTGAAACAAACTGAGGGAATGTTAGTGGAAGCAAGCAGGCTCATTCAGAAAACCATGTCAGTATCTTCGAAAGCTCCACAGCCCTGATGGCATGGTGGGCTGCTTGATTACCAGGGACTGAGAAAGAAGGGTGTCCCTCAGTGACCCAGCTGCCCCAGCAAACTGTGGCTTTTGGGCTTTATTCCACCAATCCCCCACCCCCACCCCACTCCCTTGTTCTCCAAGTCAAAAAACTAAGCATGACCCAGCTTTGTTCATGAAATGCAAAGAAAATTGTAAAGATGCTCATGTTCAGCGTTACTGGTTCAGAATTCAGAACAGTAAATGGAAATGTACTGAGCAACAGGGTTCAAGCTATGTGAGAGTGTAGCATTACCACAGGAACAAGAATACTTGGTAACACTGCTTAAGAAGCAGCAGCAAGATTTGCTTCTCAAGTTCGTTTCTTGAAACAAGGTTTTGTGCCTCAATTCACTCTGGCTTCAACAGGAATCCAGCAGCCTCTCCCAAGGGACACCACACTAGAATTAAGAGTCTCAGCATATAAAACAGAATAACAAAATCGAGGTGGCAAGCTTAGCCTCTGCTATTGCATACTTGTATAATTTCTTAATTCTAAACACTTTCAACATCAGGGAGGTTGTTTTATTAAAAGCCACATACACTGGAAGGCCTCGCACGCATATGTGGAAAGGTAATCAAACTCCTAACAGCAGTGATCAAGCTTGCCAAGTTATGTTCAGACTTTGGAAGCCATCCACAGAGTCATAACTGGAAGGCTTGTGTGAGGAAAGAGGCAGAGCAGCACCCCACAAGGCAGATGAATGATGTTACTGTAGTCAGTTGTGTCCCAAGGGGCATCACAGTCTGCTGCATAACATGAACAGGCTGTGAAAGTCTTCACCTGTTTCTGTACTGACCAAATGTACTTATGATCCATCACCTAACAACCTAACATTAATGAAGCTCCTTTCAAAAAGAAAATGGTGAGGAAAGGCATCCAAGAGTCTTTAGCAATGGGGCTATGGTAGACAAATTTATATTCCTTGATCACATTTTTGTTGTTTTTTTAAAACCAGAAAGATCCCATTTAAGAAAACCAGAATTAAGGCTTTGTCTACATCAGATTTGTCCTGAAGCATCCAAATCCCTCTACCTGAAATCACCACCCCACTGAAGTTAGAAATGGGGCCTTTAGACTGCATTTCAGGTACAGTCCATTCCCAAACGCACTCACTGCCCAAGACCAGTACCACCTATTCACCCTGTGAGTGCTCTCACATGCACACATGTCCAAGTGTATCCTTAACTGAACAGAACTCCTGTTATACTTAATGGTAGCACACATCTAACATTCCTCTAAACTTTTCCAGAGATGTCAGAAAGTAAAATGAAATAGATAGATAGCAAAGAGTGCAGACAAACCGAATTTCCTCTAAGAACTCTGATTCACTAACCTGAAAGAAGGAACATAAGAGCAAGAGAACCCATTAGTTCAAAGACTTAAGGGGTAGGAGCTGACTGATCAAGGGATCACAAAGCAAATGTAGAGTGCATGGCTGCAAGTGGAACACAGAAGGGAAAAGCAAAGCAATCCCTTCTGGCAGCAGCATATGGTTAGATCAGACTCCCTTGTGCCAGAAACATGGACACACATGTTGATCACGAGGCACACCACATTTTCCTCTGGTATCAGCTCATGATCTGCCTAACACAGAGATAGCTCAAGCCTCTGCTTTGACTGCAGTTGCATTCACTTCTATGCATCTATCAAACCCATTGTTTCTAAGTGCCAGAGCAGAATCCTGCCTTAAATCAAGAGGCTAAAAGGAATGCAGATGCTAGTTCCCTCACATGTCAGAGGTGTTCACACCCCAACACAGAAGCAGCAATGGGTTCCACTAAGACCCATCCCTAGAGTGGCGAAAGGCCCAGGAATACATGGTGTCGTTAGGCAGTGGCACTTCCTTCAGGTATATGGAAAGCACCATTCTCACCCCAGAAAGGCTGCAGATGCCCAAAGAACTCAAGTTGCAAGTGGGCTGACTCAGACAAACCCTCCTATATTTAAAAAGCAGCCTTACACTGAGAAAGGGCGGGACAAATTTCCCTCAGCCCACAGCACTCTTCAATGTTGGACTCATTACCCTGTGGTGGCAACACTTGTCTGATTCCTTAACACCAACAGCCTGTCTGGTAGCATCTGTTACATAGCTGTTACTACCATTTTCCCATTTCTTGCTTTCCAATATAAAATATCACCGCACCAGCAGTACTGCCTGGAAGGATGTCCATCTGTGTGATCCAACCAGAGCAAAGAACACACTGACCCATGTTCACAGAGTCCAGTGCAGAGACTTTTGCCAACAAGAAGGCATGATCCAACTCACTCATTAACCAAAAGGTCATTATTCCCTCCCTTCTGGAGCAGCTTGAAAAGACACAAAGATGTGACATTCTGCACATTGGAGCTGGGAGTTCGGAAGTCTGGCCTTTCACCATGCTAGAATCCTAACAGTGGCATGTGCCCAAGATGCATTTCATAGACCCCCCAAAAAATGATAAAGAACAAAACACCCTTCTTTCCTACCTCAGCCTAAAACTATAGCTCTCTTTTCTTCTTAGTTTATCAGAAGCAGCTATATATAGGGTGAAGTGAACATTTCCGCAAGAATCTCTAGATCTAGGTCATCTTGCTGCTTCTGGGAGGTAAGAAAAAACAGGTTACTCACAAAATATAGCCTACAGAAGAATACAGCTTATAAAGGAGCCTGCTCACAGAGAAAAACAAAGATTACTTGGAGCATAACATTTTATTTGGATAGTGCTTTTTCTGTCCTAAAGATTGTTTTTCAGATAAAACTAATTAGCTATTAAATATTATGCCTCTGAACACCTGATTCCATCTACTCTAAACCATGAAATCAACTATTTTTACAAAGGGAACAGGCATTCCTTGGTGAACTTACTGCCAGTATTTTATCCTCACAGTAAAACACAATGTTCAGTTCTTAGAAACTCTAGAGTTTGCTCTTCTGAGCACTCCAAAAACAGCCTATCCAGCCTCTGACACACAGGGACTATAAAACAAAAGAGCACTAGCCTAGAAATACAATTAACAGTTAATTTAAGTTAAGCAGTTTTGCTTGAATTTTAAGAATCATGTTGGTTCCTTCCAAGAAATGCAACACACTTTCAAGGATGTCACTCTCAACAGGACAATCTGTGACTGTCTTAAAGTCTTCAAACATATAGATAGAGCTTTACAAAACTGTGATGTGGACACTAACACAGTGACTCGGTCTTAATTTCTTAAGCTAGTCTGAAGATACGCAGACACAGCTGCAATGTAAATTGTCATGCCTAAACAGAAAAAAAAAGAAAGAAATCCCAATGCATCAGAATCTGGCAATGGCAATGACATAAGGATTACTTTACAGCACAGAGTCTACAGGTGTTAAAAAGCCTTTTACATTGCTCACACACAATACAGCAGTTAGCTACTTTCTTTTAGGCAACAGTACAGACCAAACCGGTTTAGCAGTTTGGTACATCTACAGTTGAGCAATGATTGCAGCCATTTGCTTCCAAACCCGAAAGCAAATGCTCCTCTTTCTGAACTGTAAATAACATTAGTCTATTCAGGTAAAATAAATACAGGTCTGAATCTATACTGCAAAACTGTACTGTCTGAAACTCAGATTTCTACAGCCGTGTCAATAAAATGCCATGACTAATGTTCAGTGCATAGAACCAACTCTGGCTTTAATTGCAATGATGAATAGAAGTCAGACATAGGCATCATCACAGAGCAGTCATGCATTATACTGTCCTATAGATACTGGAATCTGATGCACTTTGATCTCTTAGATAAGTCTTCCACAGCTCTGAAACAGAAAGGGCAAGAGCACCCAGCCTCATCCAATTCTGCAACATTTGCAGGCTGAGTCATGAGAGATTTGTATCCCCCACTACCAAGATGCATCATACAGCAATACAGTCAGATAAACATTGCTCCATCTCCTTCTGGCTGCAGGCTATATACAAATAGTGAGAGCCATACACAATGACAGTGCTGAGAGCTGCAGGGAAACCTTACAGTCCCTGCAGAACTACTACCCGAGTTTATATAGCTGGGTTACTGATATATTTCTAGGTTAGATTCCAGAATAACTTTTTTAAAGCAGGTTTGCCACAACAAAGATTAGAAAGGGGTAACATCTGGTAAATTTAATGGGTTTGTGATGGTAGGACCACAGATTCCTTTCTTTTGTCCAAACCAGTACTGACTGAACAGGCCTTTTGCTTATCCTGGCTATTCATGCAGCTTCATTGAATTTTATTAGTCATAAACAAGGCATTTCCTTGATGCTTCTAGGACCTCTCTTGGCTGTCCAAAACCATCTACGATCCCAGGCTCATGCAAGCTCAGCACAGTCAGCCAGTTGAGAACTATCTTTAACTGAAGATGCAGTTGTCCCTGCATGGACATTTCACAGCATCATAGAATGGCTTAGGTTTGAAAGGACCTTAAAGACAGATCATCTAGTTTCAAGTCCTCTGCCATGGGCAGGGAGGATTTGCCCTTGGAGTTCAGTGTGCCATACTTAAGGACTGTTGCTGAACCATGCTGTTAGAAATAACTATCACTCCAACTAGGGAAAAAGCAGATGTGAAGACACAGAAGTCTCTTCAGTGTCCAAACAAATAAAATCATGGGAAACCAGTTTCAGTATTGTGGCGATAATACTATGCACGTTCATCATCACATGCTGGAGCTCAGGGAGGAACTAAATCTCCTGAGTACAGTTTCTTTCATTCCTCCCACAGGCACCTCAGGTCTACATCATCCCTAGACTAAACCAGTGGCTAAAAACAGAGGCAGGATGAGAGCACTCAGAAATGAGCCCAGCCTCTGATATGATGGTATGTGTGCACACATGTGCACAAAGCAGAGAACATGTGTAGGCATTCTGGTGGATCAGCAGAAATGCCCAATGTCATAAGCCAGCTGGTTGTGATTTAGCTGATGCAACTGTGGTTGAAAGGAGGGTTCTTTTATCTGCTCCTCCAGTCCCTGCACGCATCTGTTGTTTGTCCGTGTCACTGCACGTTGATCGTGGCCCAGCAACTTTCATGCCACGGGCACTGCGACCTTCTTCTTGTCTGATGAGAAACACAGTGGCTGGCAGATTCCTATGCAGGAGTGGTAAATAAAGTAACTGCTATTGGTAACTGTTTGGTCTCTTGAAAATTGTTTCATTAGTTCATAAGAAAGTTGCGGTTGATTTGCTTTAGTCCATTCCACAGATCGTTATCATCATAAAACTAGTTTATTTTCCATGGTTCAGAAACTGAAGTCCAGATGTAAGGCCAGCAACAGCTGCTGATCACATGAACCAATGGTACACCACAGGGGTAAGAGCTTCCTAAAGACATGGTGGTCCTGGGTTTTGGGGAGGGTTGGGTGCTTGTTTGGGTTGGCTTGCCTGAAAGAACACACAGTCTCCCAGCATAACAAAGATTCATCATCCTGATTAGGCAACATTTCTTATTACCATCTCCACAGCCTCTTCATTCCTACCAATCAAGCATCTGGAACAAGGGCTGCCAAATTAACACTGAGCTATCAGATTCCAGACCAGATTTTAGAGGAGATTTATGTACTGCCTTAAAACAGATACTCTGATAAAGTTCCCTCTCTACAGCAGCAGATGTGTCATAAATTCCTGTAGAGATTCATTTGGTAATGGACAAATATTATTTTATTAAGATCCAATTATCGTGGAACACTTCAAAAATGTGAATTAAATTACTAAGCACATCTGCACTAAAGATAACATTTATTACTTCTCTACTCCTCATTTTACAGTGAGGAAACTAAAGCATAGACCAGTTAAGCAATTTGTCAAAAGTTACGAACTCACAGAAGGCTGAAATTGGAACGATGATGGCTCACAATAGGGCTGCTACAGTGGTTTTCCTGTTTTGTTTTGAGAGTAGAAGTCCCACAGGTGGCAGTTTTACCCAGCAACATGCTACACATGAGTAGCTCTGCTGGGACAGGTCGCTGCTGCAGCTTCCCCACAAGAGGCTGGCAGAACAACAAAAAAGGTAACATCTTCTAAGGCAACATATCCCATCTTCAGCAAGCAAGACACATTCTTACTTCTGAGACCTTCAAAATGTCAGGGAAAATTTTTCTTGTGATCTAAACCAAGACTGAAGCTTGCTTTGCCTTTCAGAGCCCAAGAAGAATCTCTTCGGCTTTTTTCCCCTGAAGAGGTTTTATTCTAACTCAGACACAATGTCTGTAAAAATCTGCTCATTTTCTAATTCTTTAGCCTCTTAGGAATGGTTTCACTAGCTCATAGAAAAGTTATAGCTGATTTAGTCTACTTCACAGTCCATTACTGCTTCAAAATCCAAATATGGTTTTCTCTGTGTGTCTATGGAGAGTTAACAACAGGGACAAGCACCTGGATTAGAAGACAAGTTTGTCACAAGCAAACAGTGTTATTTTTAGTTTCCTGACCTTACATTCTGCAAACAGCTTGACTATAACCATTACCAGGGACTGCAAGATTGTTCATTAAACAGTTTCTATTCTTTGTTGAAGGGATGAACAGGCACATGGGAAGACAGGAACGGACCTTGTACAGCAGCATCCTGATCCAACTTGTATTTCTTACAGAAATCCAGTTAAAAGAACAATCAGTTCTCCCTCAGATGTTAGTATGAACATATTAGCTTTTCAGCATTCTTCTTGGAAAAATCTTCTGGACAGAATAGTTGTGAGCCGGTCTTTTCCAATTAATCGCCAATCTAACAGGCAGTCTAGAAAGCAGCTCTAACAGAAAGATGGTAACACAAAACTCAAAAATCAGCATACACCTCTCATTCCCTCCAGTTGCATCTAACATGTTTATAACCAATTAGGAGTTAAAAATCTATTTTAAGCAGGCAAAGCATTACATTGAACTAGTATTCATTAAACCAATAGTTAAAAAAGAGTTTATGTATGTGTGTTTTCAACTCTACAATACCATCCGGTATCCTTTGTTTTCAGGTTTGCCTTCCTTCCTCTCTTCTCCCCCTGCCCCCTCCCAGCCTTTTTCACCAGCACAATGGCAGACAGCACTGATCAGCCAGCCTGGCAGGCTATGCTGAAACCAGTATGCATTAAGGCACAAAATGCAGGTGCACAATTTTTTTCTGTTATCTAGAAAGGAAGTTAGATTAGCACTCTCAGGAAACTTTCCACCTAGCACTGATTACCAGCAATACAGCTCTCTAGACAATGTGCTAAGTTCTTCAGACATGGAAGGAGCAAGAAGTGTCAGGGCCTACTGTTCACTAGCAAAATAATCTTGGAAGTTATTCCAATAAAGCTCATAGTATACGTATCTCATTACTACCCATATAAATGAACTGAATATCCCCATACAGTTCTAAAAAAACAAGTTTATTATTGCTTTGCACAAACAAGTAATTTACCAGAACTGCACCATAATACGCAGAGGACTTACAGATTTTTTTGAACGCAGACATCCAAACCGTGTCGTTACCATTCATCATAAGCGACTTGACTGCTTTTCATGTTACAGGTATTGTTACAGATTAGTACTACAGGACTTGCTCATTTCTATGAATGAGTCTTCTAAAGTAGCTTAAGCAATCATATCCTTGAAGAGAAGTAAACACAAATCATCGCTGGCTTGCCCTGCAGTTTCTTATCCAGGCTGCAAACTCAACTTCAAGTCCTCCATCACCTTCTCTCCTCACTGAAGCTGGTCGCCACATAAGGCACAAGTGCCAGAAGGCAACAGCTAGCAACACAACAACAAAGAGACACTCTTGTTTAAAGCCCTTTGAAGTTTCCACCAGACTAAGGAATTGTGGACTGGTGCAGTATTTCAGCTCACATCCACAAATGCTGCTGTAGCTCATATATGTCATCACCCAGACATGGAGGAAAAGGCAAGACCTGCACAGGCAATTTTTAAATACACTCCTTTCTCTTACATGAAAGTAAACTTACTAGTTGGTTTGCTTTTCTTCATGGACAGCTTTCTGTATGTAGTGTTTTCCCATCACATCTATAGGTCATGGAGGGAGGGGATGGCCACTGTGGGTGATTGTAAGGCTCTGGTAAGAGAAAGTAGGGATGCAACTAGGAAAGCCAAGGCCTCCCTGGAATTCAACCTCGCAAGAGAGATCAAGGATAACAGAAAGGGCTTCTTCACCTACACTGAAGGTAAAACTAAACCTAGAGGCAATGTGGGACCCCTGCTGAATGAGCTGGGTGCCCTGAAGACAGGATACAGAGAAAGCAGACATACCAAACTCTTTCTTTGCCTCCATCTATACTTCTGGGAGCTGTCCTACCTGGTATGGAAGCACAGACTGCTTAACTTCAGAAGTGCAGATCTCAAGAATCCACTGGTAAACACAGCTCTACCACAGACACCCCTTCCCCCTGCCCCTTTCTGTTCCATACTTCTCTTATTATAGATTTGTAATCTATAATATTACCAAGTATAGATTGTAATATGAACAAGAACTGGTTACATTANAGGTACCAGTATAGGTTGGGGACTGACCTGTTGGACAGCAGTGTAGGAGAAAGGGACCTGGGGGTCCTGGTGGACAGCAAGATAACTATGAGCCAGCAGTGTACTCTTGTGGCCAAAAGGACCAACAACATCCTTGGGGAGTGGGGCGGTGTGGGTCGAAATCAGAAGGGGGGCAGTTAGCAGATCAAAGGAGGTTCTTCTCCCTCTCTAGTCTGTACTAGTGAAACTACATCTGGAGTATTGTGTCCAGTTCTGGGCCCCTCATTTCAAGAAAGGGCAGAGCTGCTGGAGGGTGTCCAGCATAGAGCAACAAAGATGATGAAGGAAGTGGAACACCTCCCTTATGAAGAAAGGCTGAGGGAGCTGGGTCTCTTTAGCTTGGAGAAGAGGAGGCTGAGGGGTGACCTCATTCATGTCTACAAATATGTGAGAAGTGGGTGTCAGGAGGATGGAGCCAGGCTCTTCTCACACAGAAATGTAGGAGACCATTTAAAAACATTCCTGACCACTTAAACTGCTGAATTCTTCAGTATCTTCAATAAGCAACACTCCAGGGCTGCATCCACTGTGCTGTGCTCAGGCTGTGAGGATCCTCAAGAGTGATCTACTAGGGATCTAAGGCACTGTCACCATAGGCTGCTAGCAGTGCACCTCCTAGAACTGGAGAGAACCAGAATGAAGGCCAGCAAGATGGATGAGAACAAGTGTACAACACATACAGGTGAAACCCAGTTAATAGAGAAGGTCCAAGGAGGCTGCTGCAGTTTAAGAGAAGCCATGAGGCATCCTAGATTGTATTTTCACAACCTGCTTTTGCAAAATTATAGGAGCATAACATTGGATTAAACTCATGTATGTGATCTTGTCTCATTTTGTGCCTACAGCCTAATCAAGCAGCATGCAGAGTAGAAGGTTTTAAACTAATCTCTCCAAACAATAAGAAATAATTATAAAAAATCCAACAGATTCACCAAAACATTTTATCTGGGCCCCCAGGAGAACACAGGGTGATACCAAGTACTGGAGCACAATTTAGATATCTTCAGGTAAAGAAGTAAAACATTTTATCAGGGGAGTTGTGGAGTCTCCTTCTCTGGAGACATTCAAGATCCGCCTGGATCTGTTCCTGTGCGACTTGATCTAGGTGGTCCTGCTGTGGCAGGGGGATTGGACTGTCTGCCAAACCAAGAAAGAGCTTTTATGAGTTCTGTATCAACAACAAGAATTAACTTAACAAGTGGTATACACTTTTTTTTTTACAAGACTGCAGGATATTCTGCCCACAGTAGTAACCTTTCAGAAACTTGGAGAAAGATATATTCTGCACATCACTGCAACAAATGCCAAAGTTTATTAAACTGGCAAATTATTTCCTGCAACTATTAAGTAACTATTTAAGACCAGAAATAGGAGACAAGGATTAAGAAACAGGTCACATCTGTTCTGCAAAATGAAGTCTTTGAGGATAACTACTGGAAGTAAAAAGAAACTGGGAAAAAACAGTGAACTTGTATGGAAAGCCAGCAGAAGGCACATTGCCAACAGATGGCGAAGAAATCATATACAGAAAAAGAAAACAAACTTGAAAGCACACTCAACTTTGTGGGCTTGAGAAAAGACAAAACTAACTCTCTCCTAATCATGGATTCAGTCATTAAAAATGGAGTTGCATGTGCTTAGAAAAAGTTGTAATTTCTGGTTCTAAAAATGGACACATCCAAAATTAGCATCAGTCTATGAAAATTTTGGTCCATTCTCAAAATTCCTTCCTTTCCCTATGCCACACAGACATTTCTTTTTTGTGTGTGTGTTTTAATTATTTTACACATTAGCCGTTAAGCTTGATGCACTGGAAAGCATCTGATGCCTTAATGCACCATCTTCTCATCAACTCCGATACCTGTTTATAAAGATGCTTCCTCTCCAAAGCCTTGCTGCTGTGGCTTGTAACACATACCGCCACAGATGTTGAGAGCAGAGGATGGAAGTCAGATTGCCCATTACTCCATGTGCCTACTGCAAATCCAATTCTCAATCTCACTTCTGGAGGCAGGAATTTCATACAACTGGTTCAACAGCACTCGCTGATAAAATAAGTTTGACATGCAATACAGGACTGATCATTTTACAAGTAAAGAATTAAAATTATGCCTTGCTTCACATATGGATGCCCATAGAACTACCCTGTCAGAACACAAGAGTATTTTAAATTTCAAAACAATACATTAGTAACGAGGATAACTTGAAAATGTGAAGATACGACTGCACATCCTCATGCAACAAGCTTCCTTCTCCCAGTTTGTAAACCTTGCAGGAGCTACTCAGGAAGTTGACACATCATTGTTGCAAACGTCAGAGAATCAAACATATCAGATTTTATTACCTTTTACAGTATGTCCATTTTACAGCTGAAATGTCAATGTTTAAGACTTCAAACTGTTTCCCAGTTTCTTGTACATGCTGCCATTTGCCACAAATAGCTTTTCAATTCATTTTATCCTCTTCCTCATATTTCTCAACGTTTATATATCACAGGCATTCTAACTCTGGTTAAGACACTGTGAAAGAAGCAGTCACCACAAAAAAAAGGCAAAACTCCTCAATTCCCATTTGTAAGACTGAACAAAAGCTGCCACATGAAAGTTAAAAAGACAGTTGACCTACTGCTAGCACAACAACTGTAACTGACCATAAGAAACTCTTCATGTTTGCAGCAGTCTGGCTCATACCTCTTGTAAACTTCCCACAGAATTATAAATCTCTCAACCCCAAAGTACGTTAAATGCTGCATAATATTGTAGTAGGTAAGGGTTTGGGGAGGTGGTTGTTTGTTGGTTTTGGTTGTTTGGTTTTTTTTAAAAGAAATCATAAACCATTGTGATTTAAAAACAGTGAAAAGGGTAAGTTTTAATTTTGTCTATATAAGACACAAAACCCCCCAAATTCCTAAAGCTACTTTTAGAAATTGCCAGGATAAGAACAGACAGCAATGTTCAAGACAGCCTGTGGGCACATTGACACTCCGCTCAAGCGAGGTAAGTTTTGCTATGAATACACTTACTCTGTAATAGACACCTTTTACTGTCTGCTAATAGACATTTCTTTTACTGTCTGCTACATTCTCAGTCAACCATCCACACTCACAAACAAGACAGTCTTTACCAAGTGAAAAAAAAAAGCCCTAACAAAAAACCAAACACTAGCAGACTAAACAAAACAATCTACAACAAAATCTACCTGAAAAGGCCTGCAAAAAGGCACATACTCGATTTAGGACTCTTACAGGACTTAACAGGTTGCTTCCAAAGGGGAAAAAACAAAAAAAACAAAAACCAAATCCAACAAACCTCTACAAGCCTTTGCAGAGCCACAGACATAAATGAACTAAACAGGACAAACAATCAAACCCTATATGTTGAGCTGACAAAAATATGAGACATTCCTAAACCACATGGTCAATCCAGACTTCAAGTAGAACAAGAGAACCTTTTAAAAAACTTAATCTGACACCAAGCGCTTTCTATTCACTGGACTTAGCAGATGTAGTTCTGAAACTAGAAGAAAACCTCCCACATCATGAAATCTATTCTAATACGAAAGTTTTGCACCCAAACAAATCAAACAGGCTCACACTCCCAAGCAACATCAGCACATCTTTACTGCGTTCAGCAAGGGGCTGCTACTGGTGGGGCTTCAACACTTACGAGGCTTCCTATCAAGGCTATAATTCCTGAACTTGTTAAAGTGTTTGTGGATTACACATCGGCTTAGTTAAATACTTCCTGCAATTTTCATAATGATAAGTCAAGTTCTGCAAGTGCTGAGCGCCTCCCATGCCAAACAGGAGAGCTCTAAAGTCACCCTCTGGAATTTGCATCTTAGCCGTAATGATTTCTCTGGAACTTATCCTATTTGATGGGAAACCAGGTTCAAAACTTGTAAGACTGTAATACTACTGGAAAATACATGGAGGTTTTTCGGGTATTGGTCCTGTAAAACTACTTACCACCAGCAGCCCATGTGGGCCAATGCACACTTCTATACCCTGGGGTCGGAGATGACAAGGAGTAGCCAAATGACAAGGTGACACGGATCAGACAAGTGCAACCCCAAGTTCAGCTCCTCCTTCTCGCGGCCACCGCTCCGAGCAGGGGCCGAGAGCATGGCCACCCCTCTCCCCTCCATCACCCACAGCGGTGGGGTCGCCGTCGAGAGGGACTCAGGAGCACAAAGCCGCGTATTCGTCGTTTTCTGCCGGCGGTGTCAATTCACGGATCGGCTCAAAAAGATAAAACCAAACCCCGAACAATGGGAGACGCTTCCCTGCCGCTACCCCACGCTCCTGACTGCGACCAGACGAGAGCAGGGCCCGGGCCGCGGCGAACGGGCCCGCGGTGCCGGTGCGTCCTCCGGGCCCCGCAGCGCCACACGGTGATGTCACCGTGGGCACAACAAAGGACACGGCACCGACCACACGGACAACTCTGGCCTTCCTCATCATCATCACCCACCTCCTTGGGAGCCCGTGGCCCCTCCCGCCCGGCACCAGCCGCCTCCCGCCTTTACAGAGGCTTGAGCAACGAGACTGAGGAGACAAAGCGGCTCCTCCAGTACGCGGCAGCGGAAAGGGAGAGGCTCGGGCGGGCGCGGCGGCGACAGGGAGGAAGAGCGGAGGCGGCCCCGGCCCGGCCCTCACGGTGAGCAGCCTGCTGACTGATCCGCACCACGGCCGCCGCGCCTCACCCCTCCTCTGCAGAGCCCCGCCGACCGTCCCGCTCCGCCCGCGCCCCTCCGGCCTCCGCTCCCCGCTGTGGCGCTCCCCACCCCCT
>VZRI01001617.1:51836-94324 GCA_013397515.1 Upupa epops | reverse complement strand
GGGGGAACCCAAATGACTGCTGCTCCGCTGCTGCCTGAGGGGCTGGGGTCTCCCCCCGGCCCCCGAGATGGTGGGTGCCGCTTCGCTCCACCCCCGGGAGCGCGGTGGGTTTGTTTGTTTTCCGGGCATGACGGTGCAGTAGGGGCTGAGAAGCATCGGGGCGTTGGGGGTGGCGGCGCCGGGTATGTGGACCGTCCGCGTCGGATGCAGGGACCCTCTCCTGCGCTGCACCACCCCGGTGTGACGCCGCAGCCCCTGCCGTGGCCTGGGCCATTTTTCAGGGAGGAAAGTGGTCTCCTGTCTGCTTATGATTGGCACCGCTTGGGGTCGGAACCGGGGACAACTGTAGGCCCTCACAGAGGGAAACGAGACTTTTTATTTCCTTTACAGGGTAGACCTTCAGTGTTTTTCGAGGTTTCTCATCTGGAGTGATTCCTCAAAAAGTTGTCTTTCGGATTCAAGCCATGGAGTTTAGTTAAAAATCCACTTTTGTTACAGTATTTTTGTGGAGCAGATTGGGTGCATATGAGAACAGCTCCAAGGTGTGGTCTGTAAGGCAGGACAGCATGGCTGATGTCTATCTCAAATTTACCAGCTGATCCGTGTCATCTTGGCTCCAAGTATCTACAAACCACTTGTCCACACTGATCTGTTTAGCACTAGAACCTTTATTTAGACAGGTCCAGTGGTGGACCTCTCAGCCTGGGAACAGATTCTTTGCTGATGATGAGTCCTTTGAAGGCTTTATTACTCTAGAAGTTTAGGGTTGGTGCTAAACAGGCCCAGTGTAGAATCTGCAGCAGTAGAGAAGTTATTGCTGACATTTATAGGGTTCAAACACATATTTGGGCTTTTCTAAGAAACAGCATAAGAAATGGTTCAGGGATTGTGAGTTGCTCCTGATGGAGAGGCCTTGTAATGGAGTAGTGTCAACAATGGATGTTGTACGTGATTTGGTCATGCAGGTGTTTATCCTGTGAATATTTTGACTTGGTTTGATAGGAGAATTATGCAAAGCAATCATGGGAGAGGATCCAGTGAATCACTGCCTCACCCAGTCATGATCTCAAGGTTAAGGCAATGTTAGAACTCTCTGCTGTGAGAAACTTGTGGCAAGGCTCCAGCTCTGTTACTGGTAATTTCAGTTGTGCAATGGCAACATGGAGAAGAAGATTACTGGCACCTAGGAAGAATTTATTCAGCTGTTCGTTCATGGTTTATTCTCCCTGTGGAGCTTCAGCCTACATTGTTGGTGTATCTCCATGTAGACCACAGGCATGCATCACAGTCTGTTTGCAGTTGTGATGTTGTGCGGTGTGCTGGTCCTGTGGGAGTTTGTGGTGCCTCCCTGCTAGCTGTCAGGCCAAAATTTCCTTTCTTTGGAAGCCAGTGTGCAAACGTGGTTCTTCTTGGACATACTCTGGAGTCCCATAGGTGCTGCATTTATTTACCTTGAAGCAAATCTCCAAAATGAATACTTGCTAAATCCATTTGAAATGTCCCTGTTGGTAGATACAGGATTCCCTGAATCTGGGCTCAGTTTGAAAGGTGGAGACATGTCATATGCTAGAAAAAAGCTCTACTTTTCATGATGGACTCACAGAGACCAAAAGGGAAGGAGCAGTTTGCATTTGGCTTTGCAACATGGCAAGGTCTGCACCACTAGGGAGTTCTGAATGAGGAAGATCTATAACCAGTCACTAATGAGTTCTTCAAAGTAGGAATGGTTTAAGCCACTTGTTGTTCTCAGCCATTCATTCCTGTTGTGTCAGGCAGATATTTGATAATGCTCCAAACTTGTACAGTGGTCCAGGAGATGGAGAATCAAAAAATTCTCATGTTCACAACTGCACAAATGTTCTCTTTCTATCCCTGCATATACTGTGGGGTGACCGTGAGGCCTTTTGATACCACACTTTTTGCTGCTTGGCGACAAGAAGGCAGCTGAAGAGCTTTTCAAGTAGAGACCTGGCAGCTTTCACACACTGCCTGATTTCTGTAGATGATTCCAAGCACAGAGGTTTCTTAAAAGGAAGTAGACACATCCTTGCACATGCAGGATAGTAGAGAGAACTATGGACCAAACAAAGTATCAACCAAAACAAAACGGGCTCCTGTTTATGAACTGTCCCTGCTATAGGAGATCCTTGTTCCATACAGATTTGGAGGCTCCAGCTCCAAAGTTTTATATGGTTTCTTTTTTTTCTGAGAGGATGTGATTTACAAGTGCAGTTTCTCTATTCCAACAGAATCATAGCACAGTTTAACAGATTCATTGAGTTTTCTCTGTTTCTTACTCACCCTGCTTAGTTTGGGGAACAAGTATTCATCAGATTAGATTATCTAGAGATTTAAAAGAATTCTACAGATGGAAGAAAGAACCATGGTGGAGGTTTAGGGCTGCATAGAAACTACTGGTAAAAAATAATGCAAATACAAGAATGCAAATACAGGGAATTATTTCTAAGAAGAAATTCCTCACTAGAGGAGTGGTGAGGCACTGGAACAGGTTGCCCAGACAAGCTGGAATGCCCCCTCCCTGGAAGTGTTCACATCTAAGTTGGCTCTAGGCAACCTAGATCTAGTGCGAGGTGTCACTTCCTGTGACACTAGGCAACTGATCTAGTGAGAAGTGTCACTTCCTGTGGCTGGGCAGTTGGAACCTTTAAGGTCCCTTCCAACCCAACCCATTATATGATCATTTGTATCAGACTACTATCAATGCAGAACTGGGGACCTAAGTCAATGAAACTCATTCTTAGCTGTAAGCATCACAGGAATTAGCTATAAGTTGTTGTCAGAGTGGGAATTTGCCAGTGTACAGGACTGATGTTCTGACAAGTCTCTGTACAACCACTTTTTTGGCAGTTAGCATCTTCTCAGTGAAAGGTATTTTTAAAAGCAAGATGGAAATGTATGAAAAATGCTTTTAAAGGATGCAAATAATGGAATGTTTGTGTTTTATTTTGAAGACACAAGTTACATAAATTATGAGCCAGCCAGAGATAACAAATTGTCTTACTGAAAAATTAAATATCTAAACTTCACTGAAAATATTGGAAGTCTTCCTTGCTCATAGTTTCCCTGCAAAATTGACATCAGAAGTGATGTAATTTATAGATTAAAAAAAAAAAAAGCCATTGGTGACTTCATTTTACACAATCTGTGGGCATATTACAATCTGTTGGATGACATTTTGGGTCTGTTTCATGTGTCGTGCATAGCACAAGTTTTTGAAAGGCCTTTCCTGCCATGGAAAAGTTTTATTCACTTCCTTTTCTTCCATTAGACTTATTTTCCCAGAACTTATCTTTTCTTATTGTGCCTTATCTTTCTCCTGAATAAAATTGTTTTCTAAATTCATATGCAGAAGCCTGGTTAACTTCTGAGTGTGGTCTTTCCATGCAGTGGTACCCATAGGTTCAGAGATAGAGCTCTGTTTGCTGAGCTAATGTTGGTGAGTAGGATGTACTACAATTTTAAAACCTTTTTTCTGAGGGGAAAAAAAAGGCCTTGTATTCCTCTGGAGAATGGAAGTAAATTACATCCTTTTGTTGTGTATGTGAATCTGTTTAGAGAAATGACAGTTAATTTATCTGTAATGTTCATTATAAAGAACATAATATCTTCTAAAACACGTGATTATTTTTAGTTTTGTTGATTTTAGCCGAACCATAAACATTTCTCAGTATATATTACAGTTGTATATTGTTTTCCAAGAAAGAGTGAGTGCAGCACTAGGAAACAATTAAGAGATTAATATCATTCCCTGAAATGCACTCTGTGATGCAGCATTTTGCTCTTGTTACTAAAAATTACTGAAACTTCAGCTTAAACTGTCCCAGTATCACAAATACCATTTATACCGATTTTTCCTGAAGATATCTTTTTGGTAACAGTATGCTTTCCATTAGTAGCATAAATAAGTTGCCTTCCATAATAACTGCTTTCCACAGATGTTTTATCAACCTACTGAAATCACTGGAGCGCATGGTATGTCACAAAGAAGACAAAAGACATATATTTTGGCACTAAAAGAAACCAAAGCAGGCAGTCATAATATAGAATCACAGCGTTATAGTGACCAGAAAAGACCATCTAGCCCAGTCTATGACCTAACATCACCACATCAGCTAGACCATGGCACCAAGTGCCATAGCCAATCTTTGCTTAGACACCTCCTGGGATGGGGTCTCTACCACCTCCCTGGGCAGTCCATTCCAGTGACTGATCACCCTTTCTGTGTTGAAGGGCTTCCTAACATCCAACCTAACCCTCCCCTGGCACATCTTCAGGCCCTGCCCTCTTATCCTATCACTAGTTGCCTAGGAGAAGAGCCCAACCCACAGTTGTCTACAATCTCCTTTCAGGTTGTTATAGAGAGGGATAAGATCCCCCTGAGTCTCCTCCAGGCTAAACAACCCCAGCTCCCTTAGCCTCTCCTCAACAGACCTTCACTCTAATCCCTTCCCCATCCTCATTGCTTCCAGCCCCCTAATCTCTTTCTTGAAGCAAGGGGCCCAGAACTGCTCCCAGTACTGGAGGTGAGGCCACACCAGCGCCCAGTACAGCGAAAGAATTATGGCCCTAGCTTTTAGACACTTGATTACTGGTGTTCAACAAGATCCTGCTGTGGCAGGGGGATTGGACTAGATGATCTTTTGAGGTCCCTTCCAATCCCTTATGATTCTAAGTAGTGGATGTATACACAGGAATAGATGTTTTAGCTAGTCTTTCTTTCTTCTTTTCTGTTTTGAAACAGCTGGAGCCTTATTCATTTGTCCAAGTTGAGTATGTTTCTTGCTGCACAGCTTAAACCACCACTTGTTAACTACTACTAAAGTTTTCTGATTGTCACAAATCATTTCTATAGCCTAAAATCTGTTTTCTTCCTGTAGGTAGCTATGTGTCTTCATGAGAACCCGTGGAGTGTGACATCCTGACATACAACTCTGCCCCAGTTCAATATATGTCTTTGTCATTCCTTGACAAAAGATTGTTGGCACCAAATGATGTGTGTAGTTAATATCACAGTATCACAGTAATGATAAGGTTGTAAAAGCCCTTAAAGATCATCCAGTCCAACCTAAAGCCAAATAAACCAAGTAAACCTAACATCTATCTAGAACATGCCACTTCATCCAGCCTAACCTTGAACACCTCCAGAGACGGTGACTTGACCACCATTGTGGGCAGCCTGTTCCAAAACCAGATCACTCTTTCAGTGAAAAACCTTTTCCTAATGTCAAGTCTAAACCTCCCCCGATGGAGCTTAAGACTGTGACCCCTTGTCCTGTCTCCAGTGTCCAGGGAGAAAAGACTGACCCCTGCCTGACTACAACCACCTTTATCTAAAACAGCGATAAGTTCACCCCTGAGCCTCCTCTTTTCCAGGCTAAACAGACCCAGCTCCATCAGCCTCTCCTCGTAGGGCTTAACTTCCAGGCCCTTTACCATTCTAGTTGCTCTTCTCTGGACTCATTTCAGCACCTCGACATCCTTAAACTGAGGAGCCCAGAACTGAACACAGTACTTTAGGTGCGGCCTAACCAGTGCTGAATACAGGGGGAGTATAACCTCCCTTGCCCTGCTGGCCACACCATTCTTGATACAGGCCAGGATGCCAATAGCCCTCTTAGCTGCCTGGGCACATAGATGACTCATGCTAAGTTTGCTGTCCACTAGTACCCCCAAGTCTCTTTCTACCTGAGCACTCTCTAAATATGTTCTAACCTCTTGTAATTTAAGACAGTTTCTTAATACCTAAGACTGCACAAGTCAGACTCTGTCCTACATGTCCTGTTGGCATTGTTGCAGTGATTTTAGTTATCTGAAGGCTGCTACACTGTTTTGCTTCAGTCTTCCGTTATGGGTCAGGATCTGTAAATCTGTTATATACTTTCACTGTCCTGTAGACTCTATGGTCCACATTTTTTGTAAGTGTGTCATCCAAATCTGGACAGAGACTCAAGGTACAACCTTAGTGCTGAGTAAAGAGAAGATTATTTCATACATGCAAAAATGCCATTTATCAAGTCCTTCCTTTTTCATAATACATCACCATTGACTTCAGTTTGCAGTGTGCTGTCACTCCCTATCCTTCTCCATGTAATTCCTGCCTGCTCAGATTTCCTTATTTTATGCTTCTCTAGATGATTTTTCTGAAGGGTACAATTTTGCACTTCCTCTTGGAACTCTGGTCTTTGGCATCTTATTGCTGAATTGTAGAGGACAAGTTACTGGAGACTGAAGGAATGTGAAGAGGAGCTATCTGAGGATTTTGTACAAAATGCATTAGGTGATTGTGAATGACAGCCTCTGGCACTGAGGAGGAGTTAGTCTTAGAGAAGTTAACTTTACCGTGTTTACTATGAGAAGGGATACAAGAAGATAGCTGTGCAATTCTATTAAGTTTATCCTGGTTTTGGTTGCATGAAGATTCCTGTACAACATGAAAACTTTGTCCAAGCTTGTTTATGTGACAAAAGAGGATGGAGGCTTTTTTTTCAGTGGAACAAATCAAATGCTGTTTAAACAAACACTTCCCACACACTGAACCAAGACAGCTAAGGGTACTGCAAGTCTATCCGTATTTTTTTGAAAAAAATGTTTCCAAATGTTTGTGTCTGAGTAAATTATTTTCCATTTATCTTGAAATGCATGCCTGCAGTTAGTTTTTATTAAGAGCAAACTTTTCCCTTTTTCAGTTCAGTTTATAGAAATTAGAGACTCTATGGAGCTACTTGCTATAACATTTTAATGGAGATGTTAACATCTAACAGAAGCATCCTAAGATCCTTTAGCAACATCCTTTAGAAAATCATATATTAGGCTACATATTGACTTACAAAATGTCTTAAAACAACACACATTTCATTTGGTGTTTTGCACTATGTAATTTTCCACAAAAGCTCTTGTAGAAGTAGGTGATGTTACAGACTCTCCACCAGGTACTAGGTGACTGAAATGGTGCCCATTGCCTCTCACTCATAAACTGCATCAGTATGGTGCAAGGTTTAAGGACAAAGTAAGATCTCTTGCTGCTGTTTTCATTTCCGGAGGGGTTATTATTTATATGCAAGAAAAGAGGGAGTGAGATTCTTTTTGTGAGGACTGTTCCTGTGCCTGAATTTGAAAGTATGGGCTAAAAGCCTTCTGTCAGTTGTGGTGCCTTTCATAGCTTTTGCATCAGAATCTAGTTTTTATGCAGAGATCTCTGTTGTAGAAGCCCCATCTTGTGGACAAGCAATCAATGACTACTTCAGCACAACTGAGATTGGTAATGCTTTAGAAAATCTGAAGGTATTTTAGCAGTCTTTGCAATACACTGGAGAGTCGTCATATTACTGACCAGATGGAAACTTCATTCATATGTAGAAAGCAGCATATGTTTTTTTAATACTATTTACACAGATAAGAAATAGTGAATTGTAGACAGATGACACGCAAACAAGCATGGAAACAGGGGTGTTCTCCCCAGAAATCTGCTTTACAGAAGAATCTGCTATAAAACTAACAAAGATGTATCCTGCCTTGAATTCCCTCAATAGTTTCTTGTAGTGTTTGTGTAGGATAAATGAGTGTTTGGGTGGCCAGATCATGCGAGAGTAGGACAAGCTTTGAAACAAAGTTCTTATAGGAGAAAAAATAGCAAAGTGTGCGTGAAAACTGAATGTGGAAACCTTGGAAATACCCCTAGAGAGTTACATGGTTTTTAGAGCAAAGTAGTGAGCAAGTAACCACAAACTCAGTGAGCCAATGTACCTGGAGAGAGTTAGGAAGGTAGAAGAGCATGAAAACAAGCCTGTGGTAAAAGCTATTTTCCAATTTCAGTCTGACATTAGTAGAATAAGTTACATATTTTGTTATTCTGTGATAGATAGTCTATTCTGTAGAATAATACATGCATATAGGCAGAATATCTTCTGTCTCTGAAGGAATTGCATTGCTGTATGATACCTTTCAATTGCTCCTGTATGAATAGATTATGAAACTATATGATAGTTTTCCATTTAACAATAAAGCTTATCATTAGCTATCCAGAAGGTGTAGTCACATCCTAGGGAAAGTTTGGAGGAGGGATCTCCATGCTAAAACATCTGTAGCTCCATTGTTTACTCTTTAGGTTGCAACTTGACAGTGACACTTCAAACAAAACCAATGACTTGAGCAGTGTAACCTTTTGGGAAATAAACATAATGAAAATGAGAATATGGTCATTATTTTAAGGTTTGAATGGTGATATCAGAAAAGAGCTGCTCTTCTCTCAATTTGCAAGTTAAAGATGTGTGAATTTTAGCTAGGAGTCAGGAATGTACTTAAATGCAATCTATTCTTCAGAAGACATCCTGCATCTCTAACTGAAAATGTAACAAGGTTTTTTTTTTCTGAGAAAGTAATGTATCCAGTGGAAGTTTGGTTGGAGTAGCTTGCTTGGAAGGGTTGACAACTGAAAAAAAATAGGGCATTTGAATGTGGTATCATAGCAGTCCCTTCATTGGGAGGAGAACAGAAGTTGCTGCTTCTCCAGGTGCAGGTCTGGTCAATCACAGTGATTAAAAAAAAAGACAGAAGTTCATGATTTGGACGTCAGAAAGCCAGGAAATAATTTTCTAGTTCTTATCAAGAAGAATTTGTATGATGTCTTCAGTTTAAATAACATTAGGTACAATGTATTTAATACTTTAAATTACCTGTATTAAACTTGGCAATTTAGTTTAAAATAACTTGTTTAGTTCATATTGAATCTAAAAACTTAGATTTTCATCCTTCAGTAGTCTCAGAATTTTATAAACACAACTTTATAACGTAAGAACAGAGACGCTTTAGATCTATTTAATAAATTAACAGATAAAACTATAAATTCCCATTACTAGCTTATTATTAAAAACTCCACAGAAATGCCTGTGAATGCTTCAGAGTTACTGACTCCTTTTGCTTCTCACAGCAATCCAAAGCCTCTTTTGACATAGAATCATACTCTTTTGGTGAAAGGCATCTTTGAGAAATTACCAGACAATTTGAGAAAAATGCATATTTTCAGTTTTGTCCTCAGTCTGCTCCTTAAGGAAGGGATTATCCATTATACAAGACTACAGTTGTTATCTGAGCACAAATTCTGCTGAAACTAGCATGTGCAATAAAAGTAAAAATCTTTGTTAGTGTGAAATGAAACCACAAAAGAAGCTTTGTGGCTCCTTTTGGTGAAAGGTATTTCTTCCTCAAGGGACAGGGAACAGCAGATGCTAGTTCATCCCTCAGGGGAGGAGTATATGAAGTTGGAACAGCTACTTAGAATTCCCTGCGCTTAAATAATGAAGCATGAACAATTCAACAAGAGATATTAGTGGGGTGTGAAATCTAGAGAAACCATAGCCTAGAAAGGAAAATTAATATGTAAAGCTTGTAATAAAAGGATGTTGGAAGGCAATAATTTATTCCAGATATGTCCAGGGAGGGAATTACCATTGCTCAGAATCCCAGCTCCACAAGGTGAATTCATTGCAGTACAGAGAAAGGACAACCCATGGTATAAAGGACATACCACTTCCATATTTTGAGCAGAAGGCTCTAGAAAAAGCTGAGTTTGGTAAAAACAGCAATCTGATACTTTTTATATTAGACTGTATTAGAAATTACAATTCCTTCTCTGTGTGCATATGAGAAGGAAGACAATTAATGACATCAAGATACTGAGGATTCATCTGTTGCCCACTCCCCTACTTGTATATACAGTGAAATGTTTAGTTGCAGTGTGTCATAAACAGGGTTCATTGCTACAAGTTGCAGTGTTATATGAATCTCACTAATAGATTTTATCAAGAAAAAACAGCAGGACTGGCAAGTGAAAGTTAACACGTAAACTTTCCACTGGCAGAAAGGTTGCGTAGGTGTGTGATTTGAAAGGGAGTGAAGAGGTGTGACTTGTGAATTGCTACTTTTGTAAGATTAAAAAAATGAGTACACAGGTAGACCATGTTAAAAACTTATGTCTTCATCCTTGTAAATGTTGCTTCTAGCCTTTCTACTGTTTTAAATCTTTGCATATTGAATTTGTATTGATATAAAAATGTTAAGACGTAATAATTCTGATATATCAAGTTATTTGGGATTGAAAAAATAGATTTTCAGTGGTCATTTGCAAACAAGGCTTGATATCTTATATTACTACCACATTAAATATGTGCAGTTGAAGTCTGAAATATATTACATTGTTCTAGATCTGTGTTTTCATAACCAACATCTGAAGTCCAGCTTTGGTATGTAGTTTTAGCATAGCACTTTGTATATCATTTTCAGCAGCGTAGGTTTTTGCAGCTGGGTGCTTTATGCTTCGAGTGGATTCTTCCATCAAAAGGAGGAAAGTTTTCACTCTACCTCTTTATAAACTCACCATGTTTTATCTTGACGAGTTAACTTCTGTGAGGTTATAGTGTTGCAGGAACTATTAAAGACCAGTATTGATGTCACTGTAGTGTTTTACCAGCATAGTTATTTAAAGTATACAGTTTGTTACTTGTATTTTCATGTATGGTATCAGCCTGTCCCACTACTCTGCACCTGTAATGTCCCTTCCTTTTCCAGCCTTGTCCCTTTCTACAGAGCTGTGGTGGTGCAACATTGCCATAAACCTACTGCTGCTTGCTTAGTCACCACCACTGGAAGCACTTCTCCAGAGATGGATCCTGGTCCCTGTGCATAAACACATCAACAAGGTAAGGAGAAGGAAAGGCTCCTGCCATCACCAGAGACAACTCAAAACTCTTTTGAGCCATATCCAAGAGGTTCAATAATTTTTCAGTCCTTATGGTAAGAAACTTTTTCTGGTATTTATATTGTGAACATTTTTCAATGGCATCAGACATTAATTACTATCACAATTTTTAATTCTGTGTTTCTGTTTCAAATTTTTTCCAGTTCAATCAAAACCAAAAGTTAATGCCCATTGGCTAATTTCCAGTGCTTGCCTCCACAGAACAACTGTTGCCTTTAACTGGTGGAGAGATCAAGGCTTGAACTGACAAAAGACATCTGTATCTTGAAAAACAAATTAATGTTTATGTTTTAATTTATAAGTTCCTGGCTCTTTTATGGTTCCTGTTTTTCAAGTAATGTCTTTTTGGATCCCTGGCTGATGGAGAGTCAAAATGGAAAAGGCCCGTGAGAGAATTATCACAATACAACATCTGGTCTGCATTGGAAAAAGCTGAGAAAGATATTCAACATCTCTGAGACCAAGAGGCAGCTATGAAGCACTTTGAAAGTCGGTTTATTGAAAATTGTGCAGGTTGTGGCCACCTGGGCCAATCTAGGATTGTTTTGGGAAGAGATACTCTGCTTCCTAGCATATTAATTTTAATCTCACTTCTACATGAATATATGAGAGCTGGGAGTGGTATGAAAGGTGTTTGCTTTTCATAATGTTAATCCAAATCCCAGCATTGTCCTCATTACATTGTGGCTGGGGTTGTTGGGGTTTTTTTCCTTAATTTTCTTTTGAGTAGGTTAGCTAAAGAATCAAAATCATTCCCAGGGCTTTTGGCATAGCTTTATAGAAAACGGGATGGAAAGGACTTTGTGTATTTTTTGAAGAATATTTTGTATCCTGCTTTAAACTATTCCAGAAGGTAAAAGGACATTAGCTTGTGTGCTGGTATGTCACTAATGGCAGGGAGTTTTGCTTTGCCTTATTGTTCCTATTTTCTGCAGTCACAGACTATGAGAAATGGCAGAGAAGTCATGGACTAACATTAGCAGTTAAGGTACGACTGGATTCAAAGGGAAGAAACTCCTTCTACCACATGAAACTTTGGACCTTTAAGTTATCACAGCTCAGGCAGAACAGAAACAATTTGACATGTATAACAAGAAACACTACAAGTTGTTTGCCAAACCAAGACATATACTGCAGATGGAAGAACTGATGAAAATTGTTTATAGTTGAGGAACTAAATGTAGATTTTTCAAGAACAAGGTTGCTCTTTTCCTTGCCAAGACAAACAAATCTGATAAAACAACTCATTGCTTTAGGCTGCCTGAGGACCAACTGGAAAGCCCACAGACCTTTCTCCACAGAAAATTTGTATGTTGTCAGTACATAATTGTATTGTCCATAGTTGCATTGTGGCAGCTGCAGAGGAAGTGAGAGGTTCTCAGGAATACATGAGGGACAAATGGGAGGTTTGGATCCTTAAAGAGTATGGAGTGCTTTTGGAAACTGTAGAAGGTTATGACCCAAATCTTTCTGCTACACAAAGTTGTCCGTGAATTAAGCGTAGTTATGATTAATCTACTGACTTTAGATCTCAATGCTAACAACATAATAGAATTGAGAATTGCTCTTCTTTATAATTGCAGTGTTCCAAGATGCCTTAATTCCTAAGAAGCTACTCAGATTTGCACTGTTAGGGATTTTCAGTAAAAATCTGAGCAGAGATGGTTTTACAAGGCAGTCTGTAGTCATCCCAAACAACTGGTTTTTATGAACCACTGATTTAGGAAGAGTATGTAACAAAAGCATAAATGTACAATCCCTGATACTGACATAAAACACATATAGTTTGTTTTAAGCTGATATACAGCTTGGGAAAGAGGGCTAGCAGGATCCTGGGCTGCAGTAGGAAAAGCATTGTCAGGAGATCAAAGATGGTATTCTCCTTTAGTCAGCACTGGTAAGACTTCAGTAAGAACACTTGCCCAGTTCTGGGCTACCCAGAATAAGGACATGGGAATACTGGAGTGACTTCTGGGAAGGACTGTGAAGATGATTAAAAGACTGGAACATCGGTCATATGGTCCTCAAAGAGGTTGTGGAGTTGGCATCCTTGTAGATACTCAAAGCTCAACTGGGTGAGCTCCTGAGAAGCTTGTTCTAGATGATTCTGCTTTGAGCTGGAGGTTGAACAGTATGGTGCTTCCAACTCAGTGATGCTGTGAATATTTGCAGCAGTTTGCTTACGTCTTGTCAACGATTTAGCTCCAAAGGCTGTGACCCTGGGAATATGTCCAGATGGCTGAGGCCCAGAAAAGGCATAATGGAGCTGCTAAGTGTGTTTTGAATGTCTCATCAGAGTGATATTTGACTTAGAAATACAAATCTAGAAGTTATTTGGGTCTTACTGTCAGTGACACTGACCCATAATGATTGTTTGCTTCAGCTGGACTGCAGATGGTAACACCATCTCTCTGTCTGAACACCTATTGTAGTTCAGTCTTGCTCAGAAAAATCTGAACATATACTTTACTCTAGAAATTAATATGTGGTGCTTTATGGTGCAGAATTCATTTGTTGGTTTGTTACGCATTTTTCTTTCCTTACTTACAAAATACACTGACATTAAGAAATGGCAGTGTGTTTTGACAGATGATTTCATTAATAGGCATACTGTGTCTCAAGGAGTTGAAGATACTCACTTGAGCAAGGCAAAATCAAAATATACCATTACATGGCATATTCTGTGGCACTCAGTTTATAACTATTCTTAAGCACCTCCAAAATAAGAACAAAGATGTAATTTATGTTGTAAAATAGACATGAGATTTATTTGGTGAAGCAAAGATAATATACAGTGGGAGGAAGATTACCTGTGGTTTCTATCATGAAAATGCCAAGGAACTAACTTGCGATGTTGAGAATTCCTGGATCCTCCTTTTGAAAAGTCTTTGTCTTTCATATTGCCCCTAAGAAAAAGGGAAAGCACCATGGAAAACAGGAAACTGAGGAACATTGCAGAAGGAATTAGGAAATGAAGTGGATTATAAACCTCTTGATTTTTTTGCACTTTGGCAAACGAAATAGGAAGTAAATAAGCAATATCTTTATCGTCAATCCATAGCATCACATTGGAACTACCAGACCAAAAGATAAATATATAAATAACAGCTGCGATAATTATTAGAAGACATCGAATTTTACTGTGAATCCATCCTGAAACCACAAAATTAAGTCTTCAGACAAAAATACATTGAGTCCTCTGATTGCAATAGTCTCAGCACTTTGTTGGTGTTATTGGTGGGAAGAGTATTTAAATTGACACCCCTCAAGCAGTTGCTACTTCTACAGTTTTACTTTTATAAATGTATGTCCTATCTAACCAAGCTTGGTGTAGCTCCAAGTCTCCCATTTCTCAGGAATACAGGAAATTAAATCTATTGTCTAATAAGCAGAGAGGCTGGTGCAATCTTCATTTACTGAACAAAGTATTAAATAACCTAATAATGTAATCTTGCCTTTTCATAGCTAGAGAGTTGTGCATGTTGTTTTTCCATAAACCAGATAGACTGGCATTTGGACTACAAGAGGCTGGGTTTATCTATCCTTTTCTGCAAACCTGCCAAATGTCACCTTTTAATATTCTTTTGTTCGAGGATCCTCTGGAACTTTCATGTGGAGGGTTTGATGCCCTTCTTCACTTTGCTCTGTGGTAGGAACCCCCTTTGTTCCCAAAACCAAGGGCTATGTACCCCGTTGTCTTAGCCAAGGGGTACTGGCTGCTTTTGTACTCATTCCCTCCATCCCATGTTTTCTATAGTCTGACAAGATCTCTGCCTGTTCCATTTTCTGTTAATACCCACTGCAGTTCTGTGTGAGTGGGCTCAGCATTTTAAAAATGCTGAAATCTGACTTTAAGCCACACAGATTAGCACCATAATTTCAGGGGCTTGTCTCCTGCATGCATCAGGTTAATAAGTGGATTTGTACTGTTCTGTCCCTCTGAAACTGTTCCCATCTAGCTCCTTGTCATATATAAAGTGACACAAGGTCACTGAAACTGTGGAAATTGGTTTTGCAGTTGATATGCTAATTCAGCAAGAAATCAGTTCTTGCAGGAGCCCAGAGAAAACAATTTTAATATAGTGCAATGCTCCATCGTTGACTTTCAGGAAAGAGATAATTAAAACATTCAAGATTGCTACAAGTCTCTGGAGAAAACACAATTTTGGAAATACAAGGTTATTTTTTACCACACAGCTTATTAGCTTCTTTTCTAAAAGTTAATCAACTGGATGTGATGGAGACAAAATAATATTTTCACCTACTCAGGAAGGTGAGAAACATTATTTTTATAAACTGAGTTCAGTGTAAGAATAGACTTGTCACAGTCTCTTCTGTGTCGCTCACCCCAGGTTTACAGTAACTATGGCTTCAGGATGAAGACAGCCATTCAGATGCATCCAGGACCATTGATAAGGCTGTTTAGTGCAGCAGATTTTTACAGAAACATATAGTGAGGTAGAAAATAACTTTAATAGTCCATCTTTAAGAATAATTGATAAGAATTTAGAAGACCTTTATTTTTTCAAAACAATGCACTTAGACTACAGAATTACTGAACACAAAGATGTCAAATAACTGTAATATTTACTGTATGAAGATAGTGAAGGAAAACAATTTTACTAGCATAAACCGCTTCATCTTTTCAAGATGAATAAGGATGAAAATGATGTTTATTGAAGAACAAACAAAATAAAATGTTGATTTCCAAGGATTCTAAAAATATCTGTATTGTAAAAATTGTAGTTTAATTTAATTACATGTTGAAAAAGATGACACTTTATGTTCTTTCATAAAACACATACCATACTGCTATTCCCAAAGGAAAGACACCACTTCCAGGAGAAGTAGCGTCTGTTGTAGAATGAAGGATAAATGGTTCAAAATACCTACATAAACAAGAAAGTTAAAAAGCTTAATGGGAAAATAACCTATGTAACAGCATTGTCTGTGTTCAGACTGTTCTGTTCCAGATGGCTCAGGAATACAAACAGGTATGAGATTGTATAATTTTATATCATTAATGAAAATATTTCCTTTAGAACGTACATTCTTATTTTTTGCTCACGCTTTCACGAATTCCAAAGTTCTTTTGTCTTAGCCTTCTCTGTGTAGCTATGTCAGCAAGAGGTTCTTCTCCAGTGTTTTCTCATTTAGACTCAACAATGTATTTAAATGTGTTACACTGCATTTAAATAAACTATATAAAAATCTATATTGATCTCTATTCCTATCTCTCCTGATAATCTGTTTCAGGGTGACATTGTTCTGGACTGAACTGCCTCAGAGGTTGCTTTAGCTGTGTTAAGTCCCTTTCTGTAATCCACTCCAGTCTTAATTTTTCAGCTGGTAACTTCTTCAACAATGGACATTAATATAAAAAGTGCTTATTCAGCAAAGAGTAAATTTCACTCTGGATTCCACTGTGTCTAGATTGTCTTCTTGGTGCAATACCTGTAAATTGGATTGTTTTCCTCTAAGACAGTCTTCAGAGCCCTTGCCAATGCCTTAACTGTCCTCCTTAGCCCTTCCATGACTGTGCAGCAGTGGGTGGCAGCAATGATTATGTACTCATTTTCTATAGGTACATAGCTGTAAGAGTAGAGAAGGATGTAGGTTGTGGTATCAAGGTGAATAACATGTCACCACAATCCAGCAAACCACAGTTCTGGGTAGGATCTGCAAACAGTTGGAGATGAGTTTCGTTCCCTGACTGCCAATGCTCAGTGTGTCACTTTAGCTAGCCTGAGATTTTCTGTGTTTGGTTTCTTCCCAGTATGTTCAATTGAGTGACCTCTCTTTGCTGTAACTCTCAGTGTCAGTTAAATTTGTCAGCCAAAATCTTGATTTACTGGTTATTCCTATTGCTATAATGATTACTTGGGTAATGGGTTTGATAATGAATGTGTGAATGCACAAAAATCCACAAGAAGTGAGAAGACAGAAACCTGTGTGCACAGGATGGATATGTTCTGCACACAGCTTGGAGATATTCTGTTTAGAACTTTGGCTCTGTGCTTTACCAATCTGCCCATTCAGTGGATGAGGTACTTATTACAGTAACATCCTGTTATCTCCACTGTGAAAGGTTGTCCTGAGAACATAATGACCGACAGAGTGGAATTTATTTTTTGTTTTGTTTTTCAGCATGTGTTTAAAGGACCCACCAGTTCACCTCCATCAGAGATTATTTTTCTTCTGGTTTAGCATGGACACTAATCTCTCTGTTGAGTTTACATTTATGCAGTAGGACCTGAGTGACCCAAGGTTTTCTCCATGTGTTCAGTATTATAGTTCTGATTTTGCAAGTCTTGTTGCTTGGCATACTTGCACAAGTTCTGCCTGTTTGCACAGCAACAAGAGAACTGGAGTTCAGATGCTGCTAGTTAATCAAGAAGGAACAAAAATTGTTTTGAAGGCTGACACTCCTCTTGGCTGGTGCTCAAAAGAATTGGTTAAAACTGCAAAGACAGCTGAGTACACTGATGACAGTATTTACTATACATTTTCTTTCGTAATTCGATTTTTAGGAATCAGTTTTTTAATGTAGCTATTTTACTCTGCTTTAGGAAATCCTTTCTGAATATCGTTTCTCTTCCAAAATGCCTGATCTGTTTCAGTTGGTTTTGGTGCCACTAGTCAACTTTTCATTCCATATAGGTAGCGTCCACAAGGTGGTGCCACAGCTAAAAAATTAGCAATAAATAAGCGAACCGTAATTTGATAATTCTATCTGCTTTATGTAACTGTCTACAGTCTGCATCACTGAATGAAATGATTTTATAAGCATAATATCAGCTGCATTTTTAATGACATCAGAGGGCTGCAAGCGGTTTTTTTTGGTCACTTGAGTGAGCAGAGCTGGATCCATCTGCTCTCTGGGTGGGAGCAGCACCCACATGCTGGTGACAGTAAAAAGTCATGCACAAAGCTGAAGAGCCAGCTCATGGTTAAGTAGACAGGCTGATGAAGAATAAAGAAATAGATCCATAGAGATAAGACCAGGACCATAGTATGAGAGCAGCTGGATAAGTATATACAGGTAAAATCTAGTCTTTTCCTGCAGTCATGGTTAAAAAGGCAGCTATTCCAAACTGTGTTTAATAGAGGTGATCAAGTTCCTGATCATCTTTTTGCACAATGTTGTCAGACTAGAGAAACCAAAAGGCATTAATGGAAAATGTCATTTAGTACCTGAGTTAGCCATCCAGTACAAAAAAGACAATAAAAATTTCAGGAAAAAGTTCTTTGTGGGTGTGAGTGGCTGCCCTGTTCTGCAGCACTTGGCATGTCCCACAAGAGCTGAAGTGTGCAGAGGGGCTCAGTCATTCCTCTCACCATGTGTGTGTTCAGTTCTTCAGCTACCCTTGGCCACATGGCTATGGTTGCTTCTTGCACCCCAGCCTTGTTCCCCTCACTGACCTCTGCAATGCAGGTATATGTGCTAACACAGTAAATACTCTCTCTATGAGCTCTTTTGCAATGAATAAAATTTGAGTCCTTTATTTGTCACATTACTGTCACCAAAAGCAGCAAGAAAAAGGGATTATTTAAAATACCTTTCAAGTGAGCATTGCACTGATTGTCATGTCATGGTGTGCCAGACCTGTATCAGAAAGAGAAAAATAATAGGGTTTGCCTAATATATTTTCTTTTAATTGCTGTAACATTATTTTAAAGCATACTAAAATTCTAGTGGCTTGTAAGAGACTCTATCACAATTATATGTACTCGTGAAAAACCGTCCTTCCCCCAGCTCTAGAGCAGAATGAGAGTTATAGGTTTATTGAGACCAATTAGCTGTCAAATTACTTCTTTTTACATATAAATAAGAGGTTGGGCTTTTTTAAACTCCATCAGTAAAGAGAATTTAAGGATCATATTTAAAAACTATTTCAAAGTGGCTTACAGTATTTTAAAACTTAGTTTTTACATCTGTTTGGAAAAGTCAGAATCAGAGAAACAGCTAAGCACAAAGTCAGTGAACACATCAACTAGATTTCATTTCTAATCAGTTTAGTTTGTAGTTAATTTGGACTAATGGGCATTCAGTCACTGTATTCCTATAGAATTGAGCTGAGTGTACGGCTGCAACATATCTTGCAACTAAAGATATCTTTCTGATTTCATTTGGCCACTGCTTTTTTGCTGACTTCTTAAAGTTACTTTCAAAAATGTGTACTTTTCAGATATTTATATAAAGAAGAAATTACCTTCTGTGCTAAAGGGAACGGCAGAGCACCTGAGATCATATAGTTAAGTCTCCTCTGTATGTGAAGTCCATGTATGCATTATCTTAGTAATTCAACATCCAAATTGAAAACCTGAATATTTACCCTTGAAATGCTTTTCTTCCAAGTGTGGTTTTCTAGTTTCCCATTTAGACAACAACAAACACAGCATGCCTTACTTCTGTGTCTATTCCTACATCTCTATTTAGATTCCAGTATTCTAAGTTAGATGTCAGACTGAGCCCAGCTCAGAAATCGTCCTGCAGATGCACACATTGTTAACCGGAAACAATTGAGAGTGGCAGTGGTATCCTGCAGGATGTGTGCAACTTGTTCTGCTCTGTGGTGATTTACACAGGACTTCATTATAGATTATATGTTCTGGTAATTGTGGTATTGTTATTGCTGGGCTATATCTAAGCACAGGAAATACATATAAATGCATTTGAAGTGATAGCATCCACTCCTGATTAAAAAGCAGTAGTCTGTTCTTGTCAAAACACGATCACAGTATGGCATTTGCAAGAGAAAAGCGACTGTTTCCTAAAGAGCACTTAGCAAGGCTTTAAGGAAGAAACTGGATTCATCCAGCATTTACAGATAAATCCACATAAGCTTTTCATCACTTTAAAAGAAATCCCAAACCAGTATGAGCTTTAAGATGAGGAAGGAAACAGTACATTTCCAACTGAAAACACAAGAAAGATCAAAATAAATTTTCAGTGTGTCAGCAAACCCACAGTACTACATTTCTGTTAAGGAGAATGAGTAGTAGCATTCTAGTTCTGTAAAATGCTCCGAGTAATAATCCTATCTAACTCATAGGGCAGATTATGTATTCTGCAGAAAAATGATCCCATCTAAAATCTTTTCCTATTCTTCATCTCAATAAGAAAGCCTTGCCACCATACCCATTTATCTGAAGTCTCTCTATGCCTGCTTGTCTAATATTAGGTTTCAGGAACAGGCTTGTTCTCCATTCAGCATCCTCAACCCTGACTTGCAAGTCAGGAACAGATTGGCTCTAACCTTGACTTGAAAAGAAACTGTTTCTGCTGCTGTTCCTGGGCTGTGGGATTAGGGTTCATCCTCAGCTCTGCAGCTGGATACAGCATACATTGAGGCCTCTTTCAGAGCCTCTCTCACCATTTCACTCTAACGGTGTGGGCTTCAGATCTCTCTATGGACTCAGGAAAACTACTGAGTAAGTCAGATGCCTCTCTGGTTCCCTCCTGGATGCTGGTATGGATCTGTCCAGAAGAAGGCAGGTATATCCATTTGGTAAGGTTGTATGCCACCCTCTTCTCCATAGAAAACACTACTTAACATATTCTACATGCTATGCCTAATTCTTTCTTTGTTTCATCAGGGAAAATAGATTAAAATTGGTATAAAGTTTTCTACTTGTTCCTCCCTACAATGCAAAATTACCAGGGAAGAGAAGATAAGGCAAAGATTTAACTTTATGGGGGGGATCATAAGGGGGGTGGTTAGCAGATTGAGGGAGATTGTTCTCTCCCTCTACTCTGAACTAGTGAGGCCACATCTGGAGTATTGTGTCCAGTTCTGGGCCCCTCAGTTCAAGAAGGACACAGAACTGCTGGAGGGTGTCCAGCGTAGAGCAACAAAGATGATGAAGGAAGTAGAACACCTCCCTTATGATGAAAAGCTGAGGGAGCTGGGTCTCTTGAGCTTGGAGAAGAGAAGGCTGAGGGGTGACCTCTTTAATGTCTACAAATATGTGAGGGGTAGGTGTCGGGAGGATGGAGCCAAGCTCTTCTCAAGGTCATCTAGTGATAGGACAAGGGGCAGTGGGTGCAAGGTGGAACATAGGAGGTTCCATCTAAATATCAGAAGGAACTTCTTCCCAGTGAGGGTAACAGAGCATTGGAAGGGGCTGCCCAGAGGGTTTGTGGAGTCTCCTTCTCTGGAGACATTCAAGACTTGCCTGGATATGTTCCTGTGCAACTTGGTGATCATGCTGTGGCAGGTGGATTGGACTAGATGATCTTTTGAGGTCCCTTTGGATCCCTAATGACTCTATGAAAAATTAAAGGATAGCATATGATATTTTCTCAAGAGGCCTTGCAACTAAATGTTGGGGTTTATATTTTTATTATTATGAAACATACTTTTCTGTTAATTAATTCATTAAAATACTTCAGAAAAGTAACAGTAGAACTGTGAAACAAATTAATACCACAAAAAACACAATCCCCTGGACCACAGATAAATCTATATCCATACTGCATAATGTCAGTTGTGTTGTGGGGTAAAATCAGAGTTGATGATATCTGATTTTCCTGTTCATAATCTTGAAGCTTTTAATACTGTCCTGAAGCTTTTAATACTATTGCAGATGAATACTATCCTGCTATACTTTGTGAATTGATTTGTTGAAGCAATAGTTAGGAGTAAGGTTCTGAACAGATGATGCAGCATATAATAAAGTACCAACCTACTAAAAATTCTAATGGTGATTTAGTCCAAAGCTAAATTACTTGCTTCACAATTTCATTAAAAGTTTTTTATTGTTTTCTATCTCTACTATTTCTCATTAAGAAAACATTTGTTTTCATGAATTTATAAATGCTCCTGGTCTGAAATTTTTGTGCTGCTGGTCAAACCAACACTGAACAGAGCTTGTATTTTGTTAGATCTCACATTATAAAAATATGAGGTTCCTTATACCTCTAAGCTAATACGTCTTTTCTTTTGGGAAGAACACTCATTATAGTACACCTTTGGAAATGTCACCTGCTTTGGTAAGTTTTGATATACAAGATAATGGTCCTCAGTATTTTCCTAACTAGGAATCTCTGTTCCTAATTTAAACTTGTAATATCATATTTAATAGAGCAACAGCCTCAATAGTACTTGGAGTACATAATGTTACACAAGTTTTCAGCTTGTTGCTGGGATTAGGACTTTAAAAGCAAAGGTCAGGTAAATATCCCTTCTTGAAACACATTAGGACATGAGGCCCTATGTTTATTTTCTCTTTGTAAGTCTGCTTATTCACTAGACCAATAACAACATTACCTTTGATACAATAAAATATATTTTTATATGTTTAATGCTTTTGACATCTGGTGATAGGACAAGGGGCAATAGGTGCAAGCTGAAACATGGGAGGTTCCATATAAGTATCAGAAGGAACTTCTTCACCATGAGGGTAACAGAGCATTGGAACAGGCTGCCCAGGGAGGTTGTGGAGTCTCCTTCTCTGGAGATTTTCAAGACCTGCCTGGATGTGTTCCTTAGCGACTTGGTCTAGGTGATCCTGCTGTGGCAGGGGGATTGAACTAGATGATCTGTTGAGGTTCCTTCCAATCTCTAATGATTCTATGATTCTACAATCTTTATATTAGTGTTGAGTCATAGGAAAGGAACAAATTGAACAGGACAACTAACATGGCTGCAGCATGCATGAATCTTTCTGCAGCACACTTAGATCTTGGCTTTGATTAAGCAGTGAGTGATGATGCCTGCAAAAATGTTAAACATGTTCATAAAAAATTCTAACATCTGTTTCTTATGGGAAATATATTTTATCACTCTTGTACATGACATCAAAATCTTTGTGTCCTTCCTTAATTACAACTATGGAGGATTAATTGAAATGAAAATAGCAGACTCTGCATGCTGTATGGTTTGGTATACATTGATATCCAGAGGACGTTTGGCAAGTTACTTTAGTCTCTTCATTTTGCCTTCTCTCAGTTCTACCTGATTTTCTTTGAGTCTATAGGAGGAACATGCTGCTGAATTCGTAGTGGAAATGTATACTGTTCAGTTAAATGCTTTAACAAGTCCTTGTCATTAAAATGCCACGAGTTTTAGTGCTTGCAGGGAACTGTGTGGAACCCTGGAGCCCTTGTGACTTGGATAACTCAGAAGAAGCTTCATCCTATTTGAGCAGTATGACATAACTCTAAACCACTGAGATATCTTTAGAGCTCAAATAATTTTGTTTAAATATTTAAAAGATAAGAGTTTCTTAAGCATTAGAAGACCCAGAGTTTAAAGATCAGGTTGAGCCATGCCTCTTGTGTTTATGTCATAAATAAAGCTGTCAGGTTGCTGACAAACTGGCCTACCAGACATGCTCTTCCATATTTTGGGTAAGTAGTCATGTGGGCCTGGGATGTACTGCACAAGCTATGTCTGAACCCATTTGTGGTTATTGTAAGTGACATAATAAAGCAGCATAATTTGAGAAAATCTTGTCCAGCACTGGGTGTGCCAGAAGAAATTCTTCTGGATTCAGAGCCTGAAGTTTAACTTGAATTGGTTGTCAGGATGCTGGATATTACATGCTTCACCCTAGGGTTTGTCTCAATACAAAACACTGTCTGTTAGAATCAATGCAAACAAAATTCTAAGGATACAATGTGGTTTGCTCTCCCACCTCTGAATTTGGTCTGCAAGGACTGCAACTGGCATGGGATTCCCTTGCACCTGACCATGTCTCAGCAGCCTGATCCGATTAGACGACTTGGTTAACCACAAAGCAAAATTATTATAGACAACACTATGGTGAATTGAAAACTTCTCACAGTTGTTAAATTATATCTATTTTCAGAAGGGAGCTGTATCAAGCAGATACTCGGCAAAGCAAAGCAGCCCGGTGGGCAAAAGAATCTTGGATGGGGATTGAGAAATCTGGGTTCTTTTACAAACACTCCTGACTTTTAAATGACCTTGAACTGTCATTTCTCTGTGCTCCAGTTTCATTCTCTGTATGAGTAGGACAATAATCCTCCATAATGATTTTAGATTTTCATATGAAAGGATCTGTATAATTTCTTGCACTAGCTACTAGATGTAGCTGTGGTAAAAGATGGCCAGGATTTTGCCAGTATCTCATGTATCCCAGAAAATCTGGGAAACTTTGGTTGTTAAGAGCCTTGCTTTGTCTCTCAAAACACATTTCCAGGTTAAAGGTCTTTCTTATCTTTCAGACCATTACAAAATATTTCCAGAACATTTCACATTCTTTAGGTGCTGTATTTAATACTCACAGTTCTTCCTAATGTTACTAGGAATCGCAAAGTGCATACAAATGACAACACAGCTACTGTATTTTTGATCCCCCAAAAAAGGTTAGCAATATTAGTACATCCGGGTGAATTCTTATCAGCTAGGTTGTTATAAGATATTAAATAGGATTTTTAGCTTGAAAAATTGTATGAAATTAAAAAAACAAACTATTTTTGAAGTTGTATCTTGATTTTACACATTTTCTATTAATATACATCTTCGAGCTCTGTGCACAAAAAGCAGAGTCTACTTTCAAAACTGATGAATGCTTTGACCTCAAGGGCAGAGAAACTGTTGACTCATTGTTTTTACTGCATATAATATTAGTCCTTTGTCACATCCAGAGAATGACATAATCTTCTTCATTGTTAGCAGCAGGTTTGAATAACAGAAAAAGTACAGCATTCGTTGTCTGCTGTATTTGCTCCTAATAAATGAATGGGTATCTGCTACCAAGATTCAGATTAGAACAAGTCTGTGCCCAGTCCTCACAAGGAACTTTGCTCCTACCCCACCGTCTGCAGGGCAGACAAGCTGGCAGGAAAACAGAGCCTGCAGAGTGAGTGTCCCTAGCAGTACTCACTTCTCTAAAGCAATAGGGGTAAATAGGAAAGGAAGGGACTAGGCACAGAATGAAGCTGATCTTTTCTTCAAGGTCAACTTTTAGAGAAAAGATTCCCTGGAATTCTGGGAATATTTCTCTGCAGTCTAAAATTGTGAAAGGTAATTCTCTGTAAGTCATCTTTAGGACATGCTAACAAAATGTGAACTGGTTATCTTCAAATTGCACCAGGATAAATATTTTATCCATTCTAACTTTGTATTCACATCTATTTGTCTTCTGCTCCCTGAAATTAAAATGTCTATCCCCTCTTTTCAAAGAGAATTCCCTAATCCAAGTATTTACTTATGCCTGCCTGCTCTGTGGAAGAAGGATGCATCATTATAGGCAGTAGTCAGATAGTTAAGGTATTTGGGATAATACACCACCTACTTCTATAGAATTCTGCAGTTCTTTTTCATGGCAAGGAAAATTTTAAGTGTTTCTTCTGAGCAACAAATAGATCCAGTGAAACAATCTTTACTCAGAGAGTTTTCTTGAGAGGCTGAAGAAATAACAATCCTTATTTGTCTCCATTATCCAGTGCTCTGAAGTTTTCACCAAAAACTGTGATGTATTTAACTAGGAAACTATACGTTTGTTGTCCCAAGAAGATTTTATGCTGAATATAAGTTCCTGTGTTAACAGTCTGAATCAGAGTGGACTTTGAAAAGCTGAAAT
Organism: Upupa epops; assembly: GCA_013397515.1. Lineage (NCBI taxonomy): Eukaryota > Metazoa > Chordata > Aves > Bucerotiformes > Upupidae > Upupa > Upupa epops. Next base: position 68,994 of record VZRI01001617.1, on the reverse strand, counting down.
CCTGAGAGAGGAGCAGCAGGCTGGGAAAGCTGGAGGCAATGGGTTAAAGATCCAGGATTGCCTAATCACAGAGGCCCACATACCAAGGGTGGACAAGGGGTACACACATGGAAATACTTCCTAGAATGCCAGAGCTAAAAAGGAACAAAAACCAAATCATTCTGTGAAAGAGCAGAATCAGAGACCCACTGAACTGAAAGCAGTAGGAACTTAATGTGCTGACATTTTTGAGTCAGACTACTACTTGTACAGGTAGAGACAACTGCCTTGCTAGTAGATGGTTCAGGCTTGATCAGGTGCATCTATTCCAATTCCTATCCCAGAATTCTATTCCAAAATTCAGACTTAAGTGTTAGGAGAAGTACAAAAGACTGTGCTGTCTTTATATTTCATATGCTTTTGCCATATGAAGCCTGACTTTTCACTTTTCTGTTCCAGTCTACAGTTCCTCTTCAGTCAACATTTTCAACACATCTCAGGCAGCACAAATTTTGGGGAGGCTATATCACTTAATTTCTCCCTTGCCCTGTTTATAATGGGCTTTACTTAGACAAAACCAATAATCATAGAATCATTAGGGATCGGAAGGGATATCAAAAGATCATCTAGTCCAATCCCCCTGCCATAGCAGGATCCCCTAGACCAAATGCCAGCTATTTCTCTCCAACCATTTAAAATTACTCTCCACTTCTAAATAACTTGGTCTGTCTGTTTTGTTACTTTCTGACAACTCATCTGAGTTAAACAGGTTGCTGTGGCCATTAAATGCTTGGGAAATAGGACATACAATTAATTTGCAGCAGTAGCTGCAAATTTGTCTTAGTAGCATTTCCCTTCCTCTCAAGGGGAATACTGGCTGAAGCAACATAAAAGCGCATAATACAACAATTACCATAATAAAAAATTCCAAAGACATCCGGTTAAGTGTCCCAAGATCAGGTGGGACTGTCTATTCCTCTGATTTATGTAGCCAGCAAGCTGTAACATTCAGAATTTCTTCCCAGTGTGAGACTATTGCCCAGGAGAGTCTCTGCCTTTCTGGAACGTGAATGGCACTGTGGTGTGGCAAAGCTTTGCTTTGGTTTTCATACGTGAACTCAAATTTGCCCCATTTATGAATATAATAACAGAACTTGTTAATTTAGACACCTCAGTAGCATTAATAAGGAGAATGAAGGTGTGTGAACAAAAGGAGATTGCAAGCAAAATAACAGCAAAATAGGAAAAAAGTATTTTTTTCTCTGAATATGCAAATCAGGTTTCCATGTTTGCTTAGGGACTGAAAAGACTTGAGTTTTTAGACTGAGTCAAAATAGAAGCTTTTGTTTACAACTACATTTGCAATGTTGACCTTGAATATCACATTCAGTGACATCAAATCTTGTGGAAAATAAGTGACTGTACCCAACAAACCTCAGAAATATTCACAGATGACTGGGTGAAGCACAGCTTACAGGAAAAAGAGTAACAAGAGTCTCTTAAGTCTGCTCTGAGATGTCCTTTGCTTAAATTGGGCAAAGTCTGATTTAAGGCATCTTTACTTGCATGAAAATAGTCATAAAATACGTAATAAAATACAGAATGTTCTTTGCTTCAGTTCATGTAAACTAATCGGGCTGAATGATGAGAGAAGCTTCCTGTAATTTGCAGCGCTGCTGAATACTATGCATGAGACTGTTCTTCCCCTCACAATCGGCTCGAGCTCTGCATATGCATCAGTGTAAAAAAAATAAGTGTTGACTTATTCACCAACCACTTTTTAAGCACTGGGTTCCCAGAAATACACCTGTACAACAGTATCTAGAAGCAAATGAATTTGCTGATAATTTCATCAGTGCTTTTTTTTTTTGTTTCACTGCCTTAAAGAAACCTTGATCTTAAAAAACTATGTTTGCCAGTTTGAAAAGCAGAACTTTTATCTCAGCTCTGATGGTCCCTTCTTTCTGCTTCTAATACACATTTTTGACATGGATTCAGCATGCCCTATTGCCCTCTTTAATTGTCTTTCGGATTGACAATTAAGATGGTTCATGTATTTTGTCAAACAAACAGGTTCCCTAAAGAGGCTAACTTGTTCTCCTGTTTTATTATTTATGTGTCTTTCCAGAATGAATCATCCTGAATGTGGGACAGGTTTTTAACAAGTTTCAAATATGCTTTTTTTTCTTTAATTCTGTAATTCTGCTGAACAGTAAGGAGAGAAAATAAATCAGATGTTTTATCTGATTGTGCTTTGATGAGGTTTTTCTGCATGCTCAAAAAGAATGGTGTGGAGCTTCACTTGCTCCAGAAAAAAGCATTTTTAGCTTTCATAATATTTTAAAGACATCTGAGAAAAACCAGACCTAGCACTAAGTGGAATTCTTCTCATCTCAAAAAAAAAAGCATACTGCTTTACCATGGTCATATCTGACTGTTGAAGACCTCCTGGTATTTCATCTCCATTACAGCAACAAGGAAAAACTTATTAGTAGGAGGCAAAATATGGACAAAATTTCACCCACCAGAATACTTCCTATGTCTGACATAAGTGGGTGATGAAAATTGTCTGTAATTGTGCTGCTGGGTACATCTTAATGTGTGGCAAGGAAATACTGGCACTGGTTGTTAGTTAGGTACTAACCATGGTGGGAGAGATGTGTGAGCCTGCACATCAGGGAATTTTGCTGTCTTTGAAGTGCAAATTGAAATTAATAAGTCGTGAGTTCATGGTGGCCACGGAAGTCTAAAGGTTATGGTAGGCCATGTTTCTTACACTGCAAAGATCCAGAGCCTAGACCTCTGGAAAAGTTTCCCAGTCTCTGGGGAAATGTCTGAGGCAGATGTTCTTCACAGTAATTTACCATTCATTTTCCTCAATGTGCTAGAAACTAGATATAGCTCTTCTGGCTCAGATCAGTCCTCCCCAGATAACTCCTATTATAAAAGGCACCTATTAACAAGGAAACCTTTTTGAAACATTGGGAAGGCTTGTCAGTACTCCAGGCTAGCCAGTCTTCTCACTATTTAACATGCGTACCCAAAGTTACTTCTCTTGTTTGGTCTGTCCAGTGTAAAATGAATACATTCTCAAAACTAGGTCTGACTGGGGGGGGCAGGGGGGGTTTGATGCCATCATATTTCATAATGTAACATGATGAAGATGATACATGAAATTCAAATAACTTCAGTTGCACCAACAAGTGAAGTCATTACTTGGCTTGCTAATTGATAGGTAATTCAAATAAATGTTATCATTTTAGACTTCTTAGAAGAATCCATATGAAGAATTTCCAAATTTCCAAATTTCAGAGAAGTAAACTAAGCATTAGAAGGAAATAACATTTACTGAGGCTATTTCCAAATGCATGTCACCGAAAAAATCATTACATAACTGCTGTATGCATTCCAGGACTTGGTGCAGTCTATTTTTAATACCTGGTATGAAAGAACTTCCTGCTACTTTTTCTCTTTGAATGCTACTTTGTGGTTCATTAGATCATGCTGTCAGGCCACCTTTTCTGCTAGCATTAAACCACATTTTTTTCCTGGATAAAAAAATAAGGTGAAACTGTATGAAGTGGAAGAAGATACTGAGCATAAAGTACCATGAGCAGGGAGGGGCGTGATGTAAACGTTGCAGTGGTCCCATATCAACTAGGTCTGACTTGAGGCTTAATATTAAGCTTGAAAAGAAATTTAAACATGCTAAACACATTCACTGAATTATTAAGGTTGGAAAAGATGTCTCAGATCAATTCCAGCCCATTACCTAACATCACCACCTCAGCTAGACTATGACTGTAAGTGCCACAGCCAGTCTTTGCTAAACAGCTCCAGGGATAGGGACTACACCACTGGCCTGCACAGTCCATTCCAATGTCTAACCACTCTTTCTGTGAGGAAGTGCTTCCTAACATCCAACCTCATTCCCCCTCAGCACAGCTTCAGGCCCTGCCCTCTTGTCCTATCACTAGTTGCCTAGGAGAAGAGCCCAACCCCCAGTTGTCTACAATCTACCTTCAGGTTGTTATAGAGAGGGATAAGGTCTCCTCTGAGTCTCCTCTCCTCCAGGCTAAACAACCCCAGCTCCCTCAGCCTCTCCTCATCAGCCTTTCCCTCCAGTCCCTTCCCCAGCCTCATTGCTTTCCTCTGCACCTGCTCCAATACCTCAATCTCTTTCTTGAAGGAAGGGGCCCAGAACTGCCCCCAGTACTTGAGGTGAGGCCTCACCAGTGCCCATTACAGGGGGAGAACTAGTCTTGCTGGCCACACTACTGCTGATACAAGCCAGGGTGCCATTGGCCTTTTGTGGGCACACTGCTGGCTCACATTCAGCCAGTTGTCGACCAGTACTCCCAGATCCCTCTCTGCCAGGCTGCTCTGCAGCCACTCATTCATTTATCATAAAAACAAAAGAACCTGTAGGCCATGCAACAGAATCTAGCTGAACTTTCAGCTTTGTGTTTGTGAACACAGATATTTTTTCTAAATAAGGGTAGTTTTAATTTCAAATCTCTTTGCACTGGTACCACAGGTCACTATTTTGAGCACAGTTGATATGTGATTGTCATAAGGCATTTTACTTGAATGCAACTATACTTCTTCACATATAGTCTGTGCAAACTCTTTCAGAATACCTTAACTGCACAGAAATGTTATGGCATTGATGTGATTTTGCTATTAAAATCCTAGACAGTCAGAGACTGGTCGAGATGAAATGGCCAGAGGACCACCACTTTCACCTCTGACTTCCTGCAAAGCCTGAATTAATTTCAAGGTAAAATATATCTTTAAGGTAAAAGTAGAGTCAAGTGAGAGACAATCCATTAAATTCACTACAGGAATTTAGAAGTATTTTATAGACAAAAAAGTACTGAATATTGCTGCAACTCAACAGGCAGTTCACTGTGTATTCAAAAGGACTTTGCTTTCACCCACAGCAGAGAGATGGGATGACAATTTCAAATGCATACTAGCATTCAGTGGTAATTGCTGTAACTCTTGTGGTGAACCTGCTCCTGTCACCTCTGGCAGGGAGGCAGCAGGGGCTGTTTAAGTCAGATGACTGAAGCAGGCAATACCCTCAGCTGTTCAGCCCACCCCTCTGACACACACACACACACTACTGTGAAAGGATGTTTCCACACAGATAGCGGCTCCAGAACTGCCGTGGTTTTCAGTTTGGTGAATGTGAAGCACCTTTAGGGGCTGTTAGGTTATGCTTTCACAGGGGACTGTGGCAGTAAACTGAACTAACAGAGGTGTGGGGACAAGGGTACCTGCTCTGCTCCATGGATTTAATCCATTGACACATGCAGAGCAGAGCCAAGGTAGTTAAGAACCCCAGAACTAACAAAATACTTGGGCTTCCCTTTCTGTTCTTTTGGTATTCTCCCACCAGAAGAAATTCCTTCTTCCCATCTTCCCTCTGTTGCAACCATAAAGTTTCATCTCCATATAATTTTTCTGCATGTTTGTAGATCTCCTAAGTTGATTTTGTTGCCAAAGAAACTTCTCTAGGCTTCAGTCCCAGTGGTCCCAGTCTCAATCGCAGCACACTCCTCCCCCTCCCTTTTCACATCAGAGCATTCTGGATTGTAACATTTCTTTTTGAAGGAAATATCTTCACCCAAAAATGTGAAATCTGACTGACTTCTGCTTATTTCAACAAAGTTGATGTTAAGAAATTCATCACTGGTCACTTACAAATCTTCCATATTTAGGCCAAAGTCATGAACCTGCTCTGCTTCATCTCGTCCAGTGCTTCATAGTAACATCTTGTTTTCAGTTGCTTGTGACTGTTTGGGCTGGTATTTTCCAAGCCAAGCATCTGCCCCAGGTTTAATTTTTGGCAGTTTCCAGCTAAACCACTGTAATCATTTTCAAGAGAAAGGTTAAAAAAATATTTTGCCCATATTAAAAAATAAAAATCCAGTTGCCTCATTCAGAAGTGTTGGTATCCCCATTTCCCTACAGAAGGAAATTGAAACAGAACACCATCACTGGTCTAGTTTCATCCCTGTACCTTTTGAGCAGCAGCTTGGAATTTGGCAGCGTCATCATTGTGGTTTCACAGATGTGCATTCAAATGTAACAAAGTTGTGAGACTCCATAAAATCTCAGCCTGCACGTGATCCGTTAAGAATTGTTAGCTTTTGGCAGCTAAATTTTCTGAAAATCAGCCTATGTTGATGGAGCATGTTCTGTGTTCAGCTGCTCCATGGTGTGCAGGCCATGTGCAGCTTTTTCACACAGCGACCCAGTAAGTGCTTTGCCTGAGGCAGTGGGGACCAAGCAACACTTCCCTGAGATTTCTCCTCCAGCATTCCTAAAAGATTACTGTCCCTGAGATCTGGGTACCCCTCCTATGTGCATTATCTCCCTTTCTTCTGTTGCTGCTGAGGCAGTGAAGAAAGGAGGATGGGTCGTGAAGATGAAAGAGTTTGGAATGAGGCCTATATTCGGCAGAGGATGGGAGGGAACAGAAAGGGAGAGGCAGAAGGAGGAGATAAAATCAGTAGATACTAGGGAGACAATTATTTCAGACCAGCACTAGGGCTACTTCTAGGAAAATTAGGACATCATGGGCAGAAATCAGTGGTAGAAACAGTTCTTTATGGCCAGAAAAAAAATATTACAAATGATATGCATGTACATGGTGACATTCTGCTAGACAGCAGGGAAAGGATATGATATATTAGGTAAGGAGGTTAATAAGCATAATAGAGATAAAGATAAGACGCAAGGGAAAATAATGAAGACATAATTAGGGGGGGAAAAAAAGAGAACGGATATACAGATAAAGGAAGGGAAATTAGGAGATTAAAATAGAGCATTGAGAGGGCAAGAAGGCAGTAGCCAGGGAATGGAGGGAGGGATAAACAGAGTATGTAAGAGCAAGCGCTGGGAGTTACTCAAAAACAGCACAGAGGAAAAATGGAAGGCAGGAGCCAGGCAGGAGCCAGGCAGGAGGATGATTTGTTAGGAGTATCAGGGGAGAGGAGTGTGAGAGCAGAGTGAACTCTAAGGATAGGCTGATTTTCTGAAGCAGACAATAATGGACAGTGTAATTTATCTGTAACGGTATAGGAAAAGGATATTGCTAGTGCCTATTGCCACACATTTGTTGCTTTTGTTAGCTTCTTTATCAAATATTCCAGATCTCTTGAGTCAGAGCTCTGGAGTTAAGGTGACCACATGTCACTATCCATTTACGTTTTGAGCTTCCTCTGACTTTATCAACAAATGCTTCAAGTGCCTATAGTGCAATGTGTTGCTTTTTTAAACCACAGGACAAAATATTTCTGCAAAATACATTTGAAAAAATTGTAAGTAATTCCAAAATTATAGGTAGGGCTGCCAGCAATGCCTCTCACTGGCAGCACAAGGCAAGGCCTTGCACTTAGCTCAATGGTCTTTCACTGAGGATGTTTGTCATCCAAGAAGACTTGCACCACCACCACCACCACAGTAATTGGGCACCCTTCCTCTTTCTCACAGGGATGAGCACCACTGCCTTCACAAATTTTTCTCCCACCAGCTGGGAGCAACAACACCTGGGGACAAGGGAAGAAAGAGGTTGAGAGGCCTGGGTGTGCTGCATGACTTCTGTGTGCCCACTCCAAATGGAGGTCACTGGGGCAGTAGCTAAGGATTGCAGCAGCTGAAGAGGGGGTGAGAGGTATCCTGCCCTATGGTACTGCTAGAGCTGTAGAGACACCAGTCTGGTGTCTGACAGCAATAAAGCAGGGGGAAGTAGTGATATTTGCTGCTAACTTGATGATTTGGCTTACAAATTGGAGTTTCTTTAACATAAATGGCAGATGTTTTCCTACAAGCAGTGCATTTGGGCTGTATGTCCTCTGTCAGCTGGAAGGCAAGCTTTGCAAAGCTGAGCTGCTTTACTTTCCTTTTGAGAATGAAAGTAGCACTGCTTTCAGAAGGTTAAGCTGCTGCTGTGTATCAGGTGATAGGAAAAATTACCCTGAAACTGCAAATGATCTGACATACATTAATACTAGGGATCTTAAATTGTTGATTTGCTGTCTATTTGTCTGTTTACCATACTGATATCTGCCAAACACGAATTACACTCCCAAAAACCAATGCTAGGAGTAAGACTGCTGTTACTATTTGGTTCCTCCTGAAGAAGAGCTAAGAGCTGATGCATTGACCTATTGCTTCTTGAAGCAGATCTCTGTTCAAGTTCTGACCTAAGTCCCAGCTAAAAATGCATTCAATCTTTTCTTAATTTGCAATAGATACTTGTGTACATTACAAAATCATCTCGCTATTTGGCAAATTAAGCTGTCTGTGGTTAGCTCTGGAATTGCAGAGATATTGCAGTGCACTGCAGCATTGCATAACAAGCTTCTCCAGACTTTGCCTTACTCGAGTGAGTAACAGTAATCCTTATCTCTAGTGAGCATCAGATTCATCCCAAGTTTGAGAAAAGAATTAGTATCAAATACATGACGGGCATGTTATGCCTTGTGGCTGCAATGTTTTTTCAATTAACTTCTCTGAATACACCACAATGAAAAGTGTCAGATTTTTGCCTCAGAGGCCTATAATTAGATTAAATGAATGTAGTTAATTATCTACTACCTTCTTTACACAAAACAATATGTTTCTATAAATTAAAACGCTTGTACAGGAAGGAAATTGGTGTGCTCTCCAATAGATTAATGCAGTCCTGAATTCTGAATACTGTGGATAGTATGGTTTAGTGCAGCTTTTTTTGTTGTTTGTTTGCAGCCCTTATTTTAGAGGAGCTAAGAGAAATTACATCTGGAAAATCTACAGGCATCACACTACTTAGACCACATACGTTGGTGCAGGGAAGTGATAGTGTTAAAAGTTACAGTGCTCTTTCACAGATATTCTCTATGGAATTCTCTTTGAGAGATGCAATGCAACTTTGTGTATTTGCAGTCACAGCCTCAAAGGCTATGGCATGTCCAGATAGAAAGTTGGGGTTTTTTTAACAGTGTACTTCTCCTTTCAGAATATGTGAAAAAAAAAAATCTGTTCTGGAGGGGAGGTGTTTACGATTAACATCTCACTTTCCAGGCCTGCTGGGGTTCTAGCTAGTGTGCACTGAAAAATCTCCTCTGCCTCTTCTCCAGTCTTATTAAATATAAGTAAAACTTCAGCAGCGATCAATACGCTCCCATTCTGGCACGTCTGAAGTGGAAGTGCAGATATCCAAGTGGTCATACATCACCTCGGTGGTAACACAGTGAAGCAGAAAGCAACCTTTTTGATTTCACAGAGTGTATCCAAATGTCCCTATTTCCATCAGAATAGATGTTAATAACTTAAGGCCTAATCATTCGATCCTCCCTCACCAGAAAAATCACCATTAACTCCAGCAGAAGCCCTTATTCGGGCCTGCAGGATACTCTGCATATAAATGGGATGTGTACCCAGGACGAGTCTTGTGTTTCATCAGGGTCAAACCCTGAAAAGCTTATGAATACTCAATGTTCCTACAGAGCATCGCAGTTTCTGTATCTTTTCCTCTAAGTGTTCATTAGGTCTGTGTATCAAAGTGTTCATTAAAATATCGTAGTGTCGATAATAATCTCAATATTGAGGAGTGGAGGGGTCGGTGTTGCCATATAAACGCTGCCCAGTTTCCTGCTCTCAGGATGTAACAGGAGAAAGAAAGACCATCTCGATAGGCACTATCTGCTGAAGGAAAACTTTCACCACGAGCTGTGAATTGACTTTAACCTTTTAGTGGCTGCACTGAGAAGCAAACTGTTTCATGCTTCCCTACACAGAATTAAGCTTTCATATTATTTATTTATTTAAAATACTGATAAGTACCAGTGGCTTTCCTAATTACTTCCACAAATAGCAGAAAGCAGCTACAGAGGAACAAAAACTTGCAACTGGAAACAGGGTTCAGTGGTCTTGTGCTTCCCTGAAAAGCTGATCATGCTTTTGGCTGATTCAGTTTCTTTCAGAGGGAATTTACCCTTTCGGACAGTTCAAGTTTCGTCAGTGCTGACTGCACTAGGAGCAGAAAAAGCATCTCAGTCTGAGGAAATTCACTCAGGGTCCTCTCTGTGTCCAGCTGAATTTTAGCAGCGAGCTCTAGATCTTTGTCTCTTATCCCCTCGTTTTGTGGGATTCAGAAGCCATTTTAACACAAGATTAAAAATAGAAACCTTTCATTTATGTTTTTGCAGGTGCCTTGCCCAATTCCCTGCTTTTCCTGGATGACTTACCCTCTCCGGTAAGCACTAATAAAAGGTCAAGCTTATTCTGAAGTATCAACAGAGGACACTTCTTTTCCTCGTCGTTCCTTAAGATGAACTTTGCACAATGCTATCTGGTACCGTGCTGAAAGGTAATTTAGACCCTCTGGCAAGAGGTATAAGATGACAAGTAGTAACCTTTGGCACTGGGAAATGTCCTCTGTGATTTGTAATCAGTGCTGCTCCAAAATGCAAGGAGCCATCTTACCACTCAGTGCTATGGCAGAAGTTAATTTTGTTAGAGTGGAGCTCAGTAATTTGGGGTTGCAGAGCCAGGCTTGGCACAGGTATGTGCCCTGTATTTTACACCCGGGGATCATTTCCTCACTTCTATGACAAATAGACCAAGAAGGTCTTTTGTTGTTATCCCCTCCCTTATCGCCTGTCCGTGATTTTCAAATGTAACAGAAGGTAGTGAGAAGCTCTGGCTGGGAGATACACCTTGCTCCCCGTTGGTTTTTTGTTTTTTTTTTTAAGGAAACCTGGAGACAAACTTGCTTTTTCTGCTTTTTTTTTTTTGTGTGTGTGTGTGTGTGTGCCTGCCTGTGTGTGTTTGTGTATGTCTTCTGCCTGGGCTGGGAGAAGATGCTTCTGCATCCCTGAAATCTAGGGGTGGCCGAGAAGAGAGAGGGCAGCAGCCACAAACGTGTCAAAAACATCCCCCTGGCAAGACGAGGGTCCCTTTTGGATACTCACTGCGGCTGGGGTACTGCGAAGCCATCAGGGTTATGCTGAGGAGGCTCCAGTGCCGACTGCGGGCTGAGGGAGAGAGGAAAGGCAGGGAAAAAAGGGGAAAAAAGCCAAACCAAACCCAAAAACAAAGAAGGAAGGGGAAAAAAATAAAAGAAGGTGCAGTGCAAGTTGCGATGAACTGCAGCGGAGGAAGGCGGCCGGGGGAACAGCGACCCGGGGACCGGGGCCGGCGGCCGCCCCAGGGGCCCCTCCCGGCAGGGGATTGGGGCGAAGCGGCAGTAGAACCCGCGGAGGAAACTAAATAAATAAAATCAGACTGTTATTTAAGGCGCGTAAATTTAAAAATATTTGGACAGGAAGAGCAAGGGGAGAGGAACCGTAGGAGACAACCTAACGGTTTCGGAGCCGGCCGCCCTCTCCCTCCCCCCTCCGCGGCCCCGCTCCCGGGCGCGTCCCCGGGGACCGCCCGAGTTGCCCCGCACCTCCGCCGGCCCCGACCCCTCTCTCCGCCCTGGGGATCTCGCCAGAACCCTCCGGGAGCACCGACATTTTGAATGCATGTGTGCTGGGTCAAACTAGGGGAGAAATCTTGCTCGCTCTTTCTGTATTTCTTCCTCTCTTTCCTTCTCCTGGGTTGTTTTTTTTTATTCCCTTTTCCCCCACCCACCCCCCGCCATGCTCAGTGTAACAGTCCTGCAGCCCTCACAAATAACTGCAGCCACTTCCCTCTCTTCGCATTTTCGAGGGAATTTCAACACTTCAGCAAGAAGATGATAATGCGTGGCTGCTTCTGTTTGCCCAGGGCTGCTGCTTCAGTGAATTGTCAGATATATTCATAGAAGAGACCCTCTACTTTCCTTGAAAATATGAAAGTAGGGCTTCTCTGCTGTTTAACCCTTTCCTCATGTGAACAAATGCAATGGCATTTCCTACGAAGCTTGACTTCTTCTCCCACTGTGAAATAAAGCACCGATTTCATTCTTCTCCCTACACTGAAAACTGGAAATCAAGTTTTTCCGTGTAGTGGAATGTTCAGGTTGAACTCACCTTTACACTCGTTATACTTTACACGGCGTGAGCGCAGGGCCAGCTCTGTGTGAGAGCTGCTGCAGTGCCCCTCTCCCCCAGCATTCACAGACCGGTCCTTTCACCCTTCTCATGAGGTTGCTGCCACAGATAAAACTCTGTTCGTTCCCTGTAGGATCCCTTTAGGATCTGCCCCTTTTCAAAAGGAATTCAACGGCCCCCGCCGTTGTTCCGAGGATGATTTAGAAACAAAGGTCAAGTGTAACAGCTTTGCTCACCCGTGTAACTGAAATAGGGGAGAGTGCTCTTTCCCCACAGGCGGATTCTCACGTAACCTGGGAAGGATGGATCCTGGTTCAGCTACATTTTGTTCCCTGCTTCTTCACATTTTGTTCTGTACTTGTTGTGGGCTTTTTCCCCTATTTATACGTCTCGATACTGCATCATTTACTGCCTGTTCCAGCACAAATGCAGGGCAATCTCTGCTCCCGCCTTGGAGACTCATTTTTCAGTTGCTTTATGTCTCAATAAAACCCCTCAGAAATATTTTGCTCCATCTCGCATACCGCAGTTTTGCATCTCCGGGTCGATATCATTGTCCACACTTCCACAAGTGTTCGATTTTGTAAAACTGGGCTCTCTGGTGTTGCCAGATAGGGAGAAAAAAACAAAAATCACAGTTTTCTGAAACCATATTAGAATTATTTTTTTTTCCAGTATGACATTTCCCTATTAATGAGACTTGCTTTATATTAGTTTCTCGTCTCTCAGTAAATGGAAGGATTCTTGTAGGAAAGCTGAGCCCCAGCACACCCCTGGATCTGGGCTCATTTGATCACCTGCAAGGTGCAGGGAACCTACCGGCTCATTTATTCCTTTGACTTTCCAGAGGCTTTTTAACTATTCACTTCACGGGGTGACAGAGAGTAATTCATCTTTCGAAGGCTCTGACTAGGAATTTCAATTTATAATGCTGTTGCCGATACCTGGAGTGGCTTGTAGAGAAAACTGTGGTCAGTAGAAGCAGATAAAATCGCCTCCTTAAACCAGACTTAACATCGCCCGTGACTCAGGTGCTTACGCCAGGGGACGGCAGGGGTGTAACACATCCTGCCTTTAAACGTGAACTTCTGGCATGGAATAAAAGCTGCTATTTCTGACTAGGCAGGTTTTTTTTCTCAGAAAAGCTGTTGCTTTATTAAGCCTCCGCTTAAACTTAGCCTTAGTGTAAATTAAGTGCTGATGGAGCTCAAAACGCGCCTGGCATCAAATTTTATAGTTGCAAACATGACAAGTGAGTGAGAAAGCTGGTTGTTACCTTTCAGTGTGTCTGCCCCTGCTGTGGCAGAGGATAGGAGAAATCCTGGTGGTAGCAGGGATTTCTGCTTATGAGAGGAGAGCAGGGCACTGGTCGTGGAGAAGGAAAAAGCTTGGAGCATCTTCCAGGATGTGAGGAAAGGGAGATGGATAGTGACAGAGAGCGGGCTGGGTCACTTTGCTCAGGGACCTGCGGATCACGTTGTTCAGTTTTAATATTTTAGATGGGTTTAGTGCTCTTTATACCAGGTGTTTTGTGTTGCCTTTTGAATTATTTCCCCTAATCAAGCAGCCTATGTGCCGTGCTGCTTGGATTAATGCTCTCCAGATCCCTTGGTAACACAGAAATTACAGCAAAAGCGCACAGAACTTCGTATTTCACAAAGGTTTTTAATCAGAAAACACAGCAGTGTGACAGAGCGTACAGTAAACATGACAGACAGTTTCAGCAAATGGCTTTTTACTTGAAAACAGTAGTAACTTGATTTTATGGGACTGAAATTTGTTGGTAAGAGTTAAGATCTAAATTAACGTATACCCCCTCCTCTTTTAAGTGCTATTTTAAGTCCTATTCATTTTGCATTGGTTTTAAACCTTCTATTTAGCATGATTACCATTTAGACTATCAAAAATAAAGCACTTCTTTCAATAGTTCATTGGTCCAAAAGATAGATCCTGTATGAATGTTACAAGTTTCATACTGAACTCTTTCTCATACATTGCTGAATGCTGCAGTGGGAGAGGTAAATAAGTGTGAGGCCGATAAATATTCTCAACTCGTATTGCAATGGAAAATTTTCAATGATTAAATTGCATTTTGGGTGCAAGCTAAACAACAATAGCACAACTTCCCGAATATCAAAAGTTCTGCTTCCTAAATGTCACTGTATTCAGATGTTCGTGTTTCATGAGATGCATCTATCATTGCAATTGTCTATTTACAGGCAAAACAGAATACTCGGTGGAAAGCAAATATTTCTTAAAGAGCATCTAAACTGCACTCAGCTTACGAAGCCACCCAAAAACTTGTACTGCAGCCTTTGTGTCCTCTTGCCTCTGACAATGGTTCTCTGCTGCTTGTTTTGAAACTAGAAAAAAAATGCCTCGATCAGTGCACAGTAAACACGAACTACTAAACTGAGCTGTTTAAAACCTCTGGCAATCAAGAAAACACCACTTACACTGTTTCTGGCAACTAAATTCAAAACCGGCTTGGTGAAAGTTTAAATACACAAAAGGGAAAAGTGTCATCTACATTTAGAAAGTAAGTGACCTACTTCTACAAGCTCTTGTTAGTGTCAAAATGCAGCTATTTCCCAAAGCCTCTAAGCACCATCCTCTGTCCCCAGGCCAAGCTGCTTTTGACTTCTAGTTCTGCCTCAGCAGGGGGTTGCAGGTTACTCCATTCAAAGGCTGTTTTCATCCAAAACTGGACTTCAAACTCTTAAACCTGACTGAAGTGGGGAGGGTGTTAAGAGGTGGGGGAAAAAAATCACAGTAAGCTATTTCCTTTTCTTAAAAGTCCAGCAACATTAAGCGTGTGAATATGTAGCTCTTGTATTAATGACTTCATATGAATGACCTAAAATAACTTGTAAAACTCAATACTGGAAAACTAGGTATGAACAACCAACATACACACGGTTGAGTTTGTGAGTACTGTGTAAATGTCAGGTGTAGAGAAATAGCTGAGAGCATGGATTTGAAACATTTCCATAAGCTAAAAACGCACCTCTAGAATTTCTTGAGACTTATATTATCTGTTGTTCAAAAGAACTTAAAAGAACCCAACCCCAAAANGGGGAAGAAGGAGGCAGGGGGTGGGACTCAAACCAAACAACAAAAGAAGCCTGAAAGCCTCAGTGTCCAGAGGAGAACCCATCCGAGCTGGATTTAATCCATGGCTGCAGGAAAGAAGCTGCTGTCCTCCAAGAGCTTCACCACAGCGGATCTCTTGTAGAGCTTGGCCAGGTCGTAGGCGGTGGCCCCCACCTTGTTCTGGTGGCCCACTTTGCAGTCGGCACGCTCCAGCAGGACCTCCACCACCCGCACATGCCCCTCCCGGGCTGCCAAGTGCAAGGGCAGGTTGCCCTCGTTATCTTCAATGTTAACATCAGCCTTAAACTCCAGCAGAGTCTGCAAAGTGTCCAGAAATCCCTCTCTGGCTACATCATGAATTACAGCAAAGCCAGTACTGTCTTTCAGATTGGGGTTTGCCCCGTTAATTAGCAACCTCCTGGCAATTTCGGGATTCCCCAGTTTCATCACCTATGGAAAAAAGAGAATAGTTGAAATGCCGCGAGGGGTGGGGGTAGGCTGCAGCACCGGCTTTACATCCTCAGTTCTTCCCCTAGGTTCTGGCACGGCTCAGTCCTCATTGAAAACAGGCAGAAGAGCCCCACTGTAAAAGCAGCAATACACCAGAACAGCTTTTCTTTTATTTTCTTTCTTGCCTTTTTGTTGTTTTGGGGTTTTTTTAATGTATTTCTTACTGACCTCGCTGAAATTGTGTGAGATGTTATCACTTCGCTGGTAATAGCTTTCTGTCTCAGGGAGATTAATGTCTGAATTAGGAGGTGGAGAATGGAACTATAATAACGTTGTTTTTAACGTGGGTTACCTTAGCTTCTTAACGAACGAAAATGAAGTATGGTTCGGTTTTATTTGCCTAAGTATTGAGACACCTTTGCATGACCGTTTAATCTCGTTAAACATCAAATAGAGGGGTCTCTGACAAACAGATATTTTACCTCAGCAACAGCAAATGGTAAGATGTGTTTTTATAAGCTTTCAGGTGTTTACATTGTCTGTGCATTATCATAAAACAAATATTTGGATTGTACCATAGCTCTGTCCACTAAGAAAAATAAATGCTAGAAGAAATTTTTCTCCCCAATATTTGTGTTTCAATTTGTCACCCAAAAAGGAGAAGTTAAGGAGAATGTTTCAAAGTTCCAGAAGTTTTCTTCCAAAACCAGTATATCATACTTTCATAATTTTACTATAAGCAAACTATAGCTATATTCTGTTAAAAACATCCCTTTTAAGGACAAAACAACAAAACACAACAGCAATAATTGGATTTTTGAGTGTTTCTCTCAGAAGAAGAAAAAAAAGCTTCTTTGAATTTTCTCAAATGCGTCACAAAACCATCACAATTAGAACGCAAATCTCTCTTATTTGGGACTTAACAGCTCCTACCAATTTCCCCTAAATTCCTCATTTTTTTGTTTGCTCAAAGGCTTTCAAAAAATTAACAGTGTAATGTGTAATCTCCAGCCTGGAAGCAGTTTTTTCCTGTCCTTGTAATTATCTGTACAATAAGGGGCAAATTTGAAAAAAACACCTTTTTTTTCCCCTTATAAATGTCCACACATTGATTTTGAAATCTTATAAAAATATTTTTCTGCATTTAGGAGCATTTAAGTGCTTTACATTGAGCACAATTATGATTTCTACAAGGGACTTGCTGAAAAAACTCTCCTGGCGAAAAACACACAAGGGTTTTGAAGCAAATCAAGCTCTTTTGGATCGTAAATCAGCCCAGTGAATTATACCTAGAGAGAAGAGCAAAAGTGCAGATAAGAGAGGCTGGGATTCAGAGAAAATGATTTCTGTGTCCCAAGGCTTCCAGTCCTGCACATGCCACTTCTTTCGCTTCTGAGCAGAGATGGAAGCAATGTAAAAGAAAACAAGAGCATTGTGATATCTCCCTTTCCTTAGTTAAATCTGGACATTTTGCTCTCATTTTGAGAGCCCAGGCTGTATTATTTGTGAATTCGAAACATGTATTTGATTTAAGTGGGAGTTTTCTGTGTTCAGGCTGAAGGACTGAAAGCTTCAGTTAAAGATGCTAAGGCGGGGGGGGGCGG